>CM061036.1:42238381-42480881 GCA_030763125.1 Hippophae gyantsensis | reverse complement strand
GTAAACACCTTGTGTAATTTCTCCTCTTTCAGTAAAAAGATCTGCAGCAGGTCCGGAGACGTAAGGAAGTTTGGCCGAACTCCGTTATCAAATTTGTGTGTTATTTTTATTCTTGCTTTCTCATAAGTTTGGCTTATCGGGAATTTGCGTTATTTCCTAACAAGAGAGGCCTAAAGTGCATGTATAAGGTCGTCATTTGCAAAACTTAATTGTTTTTGAGTATAATGACATATGTTTCAAATGGATGCTGAAGTAATGCGGATTGGAGCTCCAAATTTAGGCCGTGCGTGGATGTGTGCGTTTGACGTTTATTAAAAAAGCAAAAACTTGCAAGAAAAAGAAATTGAAAATTCACTTTCTTGTACATGTATATGAAGATGGTTTATTTTGCATAGGTTCAAAACATCAAGCATTCCAAGCAATGTTTCAAAAGGAGTACCAGATTTCTGCACAGTTTATGTAATCTCTAAAGGGAAAATCTCTTCAGCTAGAAGTGCTTCTCGTCCAGCCCCACATTCTTCTCCTCTTCTTAGTGTAATACATGAACTAAGCAATAAGCAAATTGTTAATAAGCCGCCAGAGACACCAAGAAGTATCAAAAGTTTAAGAGGAGGTTTGTTTCACTATATTTGATATCAGACTTTTTCTAAACCTACGTCTGCTAAGGTTTTATTTTATTGGAAGTGAATTTTATTAAGATTTTCTTTTATCATGCATTTGCAGGTGAGAATAGGTATTCTTTCAAACCTCGTCACATACAAGATGATTCAACCAGGTAGTACAATTTTTGTGCATTTTCTTGATTGTGTTTGTGTTAAAAGTGATTATATATATTTTCATAAATTTTGTTACGTTTAATTCAAAAAATCATGTAATAAATTTTGTTATATTTAATTCAAAAAGGTTTTTAAAATTCCTCAAAAAGCAATATCAAATATACCCTACCATTATGAGCATTACTCAAAGAGAACCTAACACTATTCATATCAATGTTTATAACTTCTTAATCTAAATCTTCACTTTCTTATAATTGTCGTACTCATATATAAATTCCACACATGCCCTTAGTCCTTACAAGTGTTAGCAAAATTTCATCATACCCATATAGAAATTTTATACATGCCTTTTGTAAAATTTTGACACAAATATGTGATAATTTTGTGAACATGAAAATAGGAGAACTATGAACAATTTCAAAACATATTGTAATATAAGATTAATTCAAATATCTTCCTAAATTTCTCCTAAATTGAATACTATTTTAAATAGTTTCTATTATAATCATTGATGATTGTTATCATGTCATAATTCGTGAGTAAATTTACACTTATAAAATGGGGGATTGATCATTTGATCTAATGGTTGAAGTCAGGTCACCATTCACAAGAGGAAGAACACCTTATCATGGAAGGCCAAATGGGGGATTTTCAGAATCAGAATCAGATATATCCTTTATAAGCTCTGATAGGCCAAGCACAGACAGAGTATCAACCTCTATGTTATATGACCCTGAATTAGCCTATCCTTCAAGGCTTTCAACAAGTTCAGAAAATAGTTATGGATCATTTCATTTGGGGCCTAAGTTTACAGACCTCAGTTATCTACATGATGTCTCCTCCGCTTCACAAGAGAGTGGTCACACAGCAACTTCTTGGTCATCTCAAAACATGGTAACAACATTAAATTAAACTGCAAGCATTCAATGGACAAATTTTGAACTGAGTTCTAATTTAGTCTACAAATTTAATTTAAAAGTTTAAATTTTCAATTGATTTTGTATTATTGTATTCTTAATTGGATTGAATTAATTATACTTCTAAAAAAAAAATTCAGGATGAAGTTGAATCTGAGATGAGAAGACTCAAGCTAGAGCTAAAACAAACAATGGACATGTATAGTGCAGCTTGCAAAGAAGCACTTACAGCCAAACAAAAGGTAATTATAATAATAAGGTTGGGTGATAATTACACTAATTCTACTAATTACTTTTTAGAACAGTTTATTCCATTTGTTTTAAACAACAAGTGATAACACAAAGACAAAACAATACACTTAAGTTCAATTACTATTTTTTTTTTTAAAATATTTTTTTTTTCAATTGCGTTTGAAAAAGAAAATTTTAATATAAATAATGCTTAAATAATTTTTAAACATAAAAATAACTATTTGTTGTTATTACTTCACTTTCTCAAAACCTATTGACTAAATTACATACAAAAATAGGTACTAGAATTAGGTGGATTGCTTTATAATTTGACCCTAATAATAATACTAATAAAGATTGATTCAATTTACTACTTTAACATTTTTTTTTTATTTAATTTGATTCATGTCATGTAACTACTATTTTTTAACAGGCAATGGAGCTGCAACATTGGAAACTAGAAGAAGAGCAAAAAGTAGAAGAATCAAGGTTGAATGAAGAGGCTGCAATGGCAGTAGCAGAGAAAGAGAAATTAAGGAGCAGAGCGGCGATGGAAGCGGCGGATGCTGCAAAGAGAATAGCAGAGTTGGAAACACGTAAAAGAGCAAGTGCAGAAATTAAAGCCTTAAAAGAAGCAGAGCACATGAGAAAGTTATTAGACAACTTAGCTCAAACTGATGTGAAATACAGAAGATATAATATTGATGAGATTGAAGTAGCAACAGAGCGCTTTGCAGAACATCGTAAAATTGGGGAAGGAGGTTATGGTCCTGTTTTTAAGTGTTATCTTGATTATACTCCTGTTGCTGTCAAGGTTCTTCGTCCAGATGCTGCTCAAGGAAGGACACAGTTTCAACAAGAGGTATGGATTTCTGATTTCTTTTTTATAGGCTTTAAAGGAATTGAGGTGAAAATTAAATAGTATGTGGAGTTTGTAAATAATTGAATTAAATCCAAAATTACATGTCTATGTGCAGTCAGTACATATAAAATGCATATATATATACAATTTATTTTTACACGTTATTTTGAAATCGATTTGATTAAGTACCTTATATATACATACTATTTTGAGATCTCAAATGAGAGTTTTAAATTTGGATAAAAATTGTGCTAAAATTGCTCTTTTTGATTATATATTATGTTTATATAGAACATAATATAATTACGTAAAGGTATTACATAACTCGTGTACAAGTTATGTACAAACTACACGCATTTTACATATAATCTTGGAACATTTTAGGTCAAATCTCTGGTCCAAACTAATTTTTTGAGACTTCAAAATCACAATTTTATGAGTTTGGTGAAAACTGATTCAAAATTGCTCGTTAAAGTAGGTACAAGTTGTGCACAAATTATATGCAACGTATATATACAGGATACCTCCCGAAATTGCGCAATTTAGGGTGTGAAGTAATTCTGTTGTTGTGACATAATAAATGTAGGTTGACATACTAAGCTGCATAAGGCATCCAAACATGGTACTACTCCTAGGAGCTTGTCCAGAGTATGGAATCCTAGTCTATGAATACATGGCAAATGGAAGCTTAGATGATCGTCTCTTTAGAAAAGGAAATACATCACCTTTAACATGGCAACTCAGGTTTCGAGTTGCAGCAGAAATAGCAACTGGTTTGCTCTTTCTTCATCAAACGAAGCCAGAACCACTTGTACATAGAGACCTCAAACCCGGGAATATTTTGTTAGACCACAACTTTGTCAGTAAGATAAGTGATGTTGGACTTGCTAGACTTGTCCCTGCCGTGGCTGAAAATGTAACACAATATTGTATGACGTCGGCAGCCGGAACATTTTGTTACATTGATCCAGAGTATCAACAGACAGGAATGCTAGGTGTGAAATCTGATGTGTATTCTCTTGGTATTGTGTTATTGCAATTGATAACTGCTAAACCACCAATGGGTTTAGCACATAATGTTGAAAGGTCTATTAAGAAAGGGACTTTTGAAAGCATATTAGATCCTGTTGTAACTGATTGGCCGATTGAAGAAACTTTATGTTTTGCAAAATTGGCAATTGAGTGTGCACAACTTAGAAGAAAAGATAGACCAGATCTTGGTAAAGTAGTGTTGCCTGAACTTAACAAATTGAGGGAGTTTGCTGAAGAACATATGAGCTATATGTGGTCAGAAAGAAGTGTTCCTTCTTCTCCTTTTCATGGAAACATGACTTCTAGCCAACAGGTGAGTTCACTTATTCATAATCGAATCATAAAATATAGCATGCATTGACAATTTTAACCCTCATCTAAATCTACAATTTTTTTTTCTATATGTTTAATTCTTTTTTAGTATATTATTTTTCTTTTCTTGATTAATATTAATTGTTTTTATGTTTTTCAAATAAACTTAAATTAGTTTATAATAACTTAATCAATTTAAACATAAATATTATTAATGTATATAATAGTTATATTTTACACCTTCGTACCCATATTTTAACATGTACAATGTATATGTTATACTCTTATAATATGTATAACTTATACAGTGGATGAATCCTGCCTTTTCATATATGAATCCTTTATGATTTTGATTGAATCTAGGGTATTAATGTCCATGACTCCAAATTTTTTGATAATATAAGATGATGAGTTTGTTTGTGATTTTATTAAAAAAGAAAAAATTAAAAGCAAAGTTTATATAAAGCGTACCTAATTTTTGCTTATGTTTATTTATTTTTTATTTTGTTTTCTTAGTCGTAAAAGTATTTATTTATTTATTTATGTTTGAGTCATAATCACGCAACGTTTTTAGAAACACTTTTGCAGGATTTTAAAATCAAACTTATTTTCTTGACAGAAATAAAATAAAATAAAACTGATTTCAAAATACATAATCATGAAGTTGTCCAATCCTGCATTCCCAAATCAATTTGAAAACCTACCTACTTATTGGAAAAAAAAAATCACAAATTTCATCATCTTTGTAATGAACATGTAAACTATAAATTTATGAAGATGTAACATTAAATTGAGATTTTGCAGGATGTTATGAGTGACCCTGCAAATTCAGGTTCGTCAAAAAGCCGATCAAGCAGATCATCTCAAGCAGGAAAAGAAGTTGACACAGAGTGAGGGAATCTTCTTCTAGATTGAATATAAAACTAGCTTTGAGGTCTTTTTTTTTTTATGAAATTTTTCTCTCTCAAAGAGATATAAACTCATAACTTAATACTTATTTATGTAATGTCAATTTCATCCTCTCTGTTATAAAAAAAATATCTTTTTTATAAATTAGACTTAATCTAACATACACGATATGTGTGTTTTTCTTGTAAGTATGTACCATAAACTTTGATATTATGTAAAGTAACGTGTATATCAATTTACATGTAGAAATACATATTCTTAATTAAACTAAAGCACTTTTTACTTTTCCTTTAGATTTAAATCGCTAGTATGCCTCTAGTGAACAAATTGCTTTTAAATATGAATTGAAAACTTTTCTATAGGTATACACAATAAATTTATATTAATATTTATTCACCAATAAAACTTATCATATTTTCTTTTAAATTATAGGGTTAGCTTTCGTATAACACTCATACATTAAAAAATTTATGTCGGTTAATCTTATTTTATAAAATGTATTATTTAGTCACATATATTTTGTAAAAAATATTAAAGAAAATAAATTATATTATTCACTTAATCTTTTAAATTTTTATGAAAATATCATAACAAAAAATAATTTTCATATTTTTCTTATGTATGGATAAAATAAAATAATAAAAAAATATTATATTTTTTTAAAATATTAATTAAAAGTAAATTTTGTCATTCTTTTTTTTATATAAAAGTAAAGAATTAAATAACACTGTTTATATTCTTTTCTTTTTTTATAAAAATAAAGAATTAAACAATATTTTTATTTTCTCAGAGAATAAATGATATTTTTAATTTAATACAATGTACCTAGTCTTTTTTTCTCAAATATATATTCAAATTCTAGTAAATATAGTTTGATTTGTAAAATTTGTGTGTGTCATCGCTCGGGAAAATATACTACAACAATTTATATCGTTTGGTTTTATTTGTTGTTGTCTTAATTTAAAAAAAAATAATACTGGCAAACCTCGTTTCAACCCCAATTTTTTTATAATTGAGAGTGAAAGGAATTAAATCAAATTTTGAACTTTAAAATTTATTTTTTTATTGAATTTTGAATTGTTACAAAAATATCATTTATTTTTTTATTATTTTTATATTATTAAATTTTATAAATATTACAAAAATATAATAATTCTTTTGTTATTTTCATCATTAAACTTTACAAATATTACAAAAATATTATAAATATCTATAAAATTTAATAATATTAAAATATAAAAAATTAATTATATTTTTATAATGATATTAAAATTTGATAGTAAAAAAACACATAAACAGTTATCACTTTACTAGAAGATGATTGGTTCCCTGATACAATAGACAAAAAATAATGATGTGCAATCACATAATTATAAGTTTGCTAATTTAAAATAAATATATTAAAATTTTAATAAAAATAAATAAAAATGTTAAGGTTTTTAAATTATAACAAAAATACAAAAAAAAAACAAGCTATAAAACTACAAATACTAAAATTACAATATTTATAAAATCTAATAATAAAAGGTAAATATTTTTTTTATTTAATTTACCACTTAGATTTTTATATATTACTAAATTCACATTTTTTTAATTATTTTAAACTTTTTTTATTTGAATGAACACTATATAAATCGGACAATATTTAAAATGAAAGTATGAATTTTTTTTATGAAATTTAAATATCATGTACAACTTATAAATAAATTAATTAACTTTTGAATAATCAATTTAATTTTTTACAAATTATATTATATATTTGATAATTTTTCCGACTCAGTACCATTTTTTTTTATTTTGGACTACTCTATTCTAAAACCCTTGCCAGTAATCTAAAAACCTTTAAAATAGATATGTTAGATACTATTAATATGATCCCAAATTTTGATTTAGATAATTAGAAAATATTAATTTATTACTTTTATAAAAATAATAAATTTATGCAATTTATAACTATTAAGTTTATTATTTTTATAAAATTAATTTTTGAAATGTTTTTATAAAAATAATAAAATTATATTATCTCAATTAATATCTTCACAAAATAATTTTTTATCGAGTTTTGATAAAAGTAATAAATTTAAGTAATCTGTAAGTATCTAAATTAAGATTTGGAGCAGCAAGAGTAATCATGTTAATAGTATGAACTTATCTATTTTAAAGGTTTTTAGATCACTCGCTAGGGTTTTAGAAGGTAGGACACAATTAAGCAAAGGTTTATGCTGTTCCTTCGGATGAATGCCTGAATATAATATCTTCTTCAACCATGCCCTGTTGCTCCACCAAATCTCTCTCCTTACCACCAAAATCGATCTTCACCATTGTAACATATTCATCTATACCCGACACCACATACTTTACTCTCTTCCCCAACCCTTCAAACTCCTACTTAAGCCTCAGACTCAGACTCCACGAAACCTCCAATAACCACAAAACCCAGTACCCCTTTGTCCATTTCCCTCATAAATTCCATCATTTTCATCATCCTCTGCTTGCTTCTACTCAACCCAGTAGCATAGTACCCTCTCCAGATGACCAATCTCACGAAGTTAAAGATGCCCAGAATGCCATTTCTGAGTTTTTGCAAGAATTTGGGATTTCCCAGGAGGATTCTACCTTTATTTCGTTGAATTCGCCACGGTATTTGAAGATGTTGATTGATGGGGTTCGAGAATTGGATGAACTTGAGCTTTGGAGTTCGTGGAAGAGTGAAAATGATGGGAAGGAATTGGTAGAATTTAAGGAGAAAGTAAGGTATATGGTTGAGAAGAAAGGTGACGGTGGAAAGGTTGCGTTTTTGGAGAGTGTTGTTGGGTTGAGCCTCCCTTCTGCAATGAATGTTGCCAGATATCTATCAGCTGAGAGGCTTCCTGACCTTGTTTGTAAGGTGAGAGCAAAACTTCCTCTGTGTTCTGTTGAAACTTAATTCATAATTGTTTATTATTTTTTTCGCTGTAGGATTGTATAGATTGTTTTTCACTTTGGTTTACTCTAGGAACCAAGCAAAAGAAGCCATCCATTAGTTATCAACTTATCATTTTTGCTGAAGGTTTCATATTGAGATATTATTATTAATTTGTTATAACCACTTGATAGATATAGTTTATTGTCCAAAGTACTAGCATTTAACTGTTTATCAAAGTAATGAAATAGTATTTTTGTTCCCCAAAAAAAAAACTAATGAAATAGTAATATATAATTTAATGCTAGAAGTAGAATGAGAGAATAATTCAAGGTTGGTAGTGAATTTCTAGTTAGTGGCATTGGCTATCCATCGGATTCCATTCTATTGGATTCCATGTAAAAACTATTACCTTTTTATTTACCTCTGCAAGTACATTGCTATTTCTCTCTAGATGGTAATGGTATTTGAGCAATTGGTAAGGAAGATGGATTACTTTAAATATGGGATCACAATTTCTTATAGCTAGTCATCTGCTTTGAAACCAGAGGAAGATGGATTACTTTGAGGACTAGTTTCAAAGCAGGTGACTAGCTATAAGAAATTGTAACCCCATATTTATTACCTGGTTTTCACTGCCAAAGGGAGGCTTGTCCCACAGCCTAATGGTATGAGGTACTAGTCTCTATTAATGTAAATCTTGGGGCTTTGTTACTCCAAAACATAAAAAGAAAAAAAAGAAGGAATATACTGATCATAATTACCTACGTTATATCTTAGAAGGTAATAGTCTTGAACATTTTAATGGCTTCGATCTCTGTAGCATCATGCTTTGGAGGCCTTAAGATATCAATTATGTGTTATATCAACAAATTATATGCTATTTTTGCTTGCAATTGAAGCAGCGCTGGAGTTCTACATCTTATACTTTTGTTACTTCTAAGCTTGAAACTTTCTTATGATTCCTTTTCTTCTGATAGCATCCATCAGCCATCTTATAAACACATTTAATGCTTTCTAGAAGTAAAATTTATCTTTGCGTTTCTTTTGAGTGTTTCTTATTGTGCATTTGGCTTATAGGTTAAGTATATGAAGAAAATATTCTTTTCTGGCAGTAATGATGAGAGACTCATTGGGAAAAATGCACGTCGTATGATGATGCACTTATCAATTCCAGTTGATGAAGATTTGCAACAAACGTTGTCTTTTTTTGAGAAGGTAGAGTATGTCTCTCAAATAATTATAGTCTCCATTTTCTCCCTCATTGCAATATCTTGTCCTATTTATTTGACATTCATATATAGAACACAAAAATCTTTTTGTGCATGTATCAAAACAGATTTTCACTTGCCAGATGAATGTTTAATTTTGTGGTGTAGATTGAAGCAAGGCGTGGAGGTTTGGACATGCTTGGCTTTGAGGATGCTTCATTTCGTTATCTGGTTGAATCATTTCCGCGTCTTCTTTTGTTATCACCTGAATCTCATATGAAAGCTTTAGTGAAATTTCTAGAAAATATTGGAGTATCCAGTGGGTGTGTGAGAAATGTTCTGCTATTATTCCCACCTGTTATCTTTTGCAACGCTGAAGTCATTAAAGCAAGAGTTAAAGCTTTCAAAGAGGTGTAGTGTTTATTTATTTGGTTAAGCAATTACTCATTCTGTGTATGCAGCAGTTTTGCACACTTTCATAGATTTGGAAGATGCAGTTTGTGTAAAAAACTGATACAACTCAAGTAGCCATTTGATAGAATTTTCTCAAAGCACAATTCTGTTTGTTGATTTTATTTTATTGCAGGTTGGTGTGGATGATAAAGATTTCGGCAAAATTTTGTTAAAATATCCATGGATTTTATCAACAAGTATCCAAGAGAACTACAAGGAGGTTTTATCATTCTTTGAAATGGAGAAGGTATGATGCTTCCAATTTATTAGAGCATGTTTCTTATTACATGCTTTAGCAGTATTGCTGGGTTAATTATTGATGTTTCTTTTTTTAGGGTGAATTTTGATTTGCTTATTCATAGGTCCATGGCATGTGTATGGATGGGATTGGTTCTTAATTTAGGGATAGAGTGTCATTCATTGTGAAAACCAAAGCATGCAAACTTCAATTTTGACTTCCATTACATTTTCTAGAAGCCTTTCCTTTCAAACTTAAGGATTTAGATTGGTACCCCAAGTCCACAACCAAAAAGATAATTAAAAGGAGAGCAATTTTATATATATATATAAAAGAGCATGTGAATAAAATTGTAAAGAACATTGTCCTAGTATTCATTTGACATATACATCTTGAAAGAATTGCATCCAGAAAGAATAGTTGTCTCTATTTACAGCAATAGGCTTGGATGTCAGTTCTGGGCTAACCTAGGATCGGTTAGGTACTGTTTATTTTTTCAGGCTTTCAGCTTATCTGTACACTGATACAGTTTCATTAGGCTCATTGTATGCTGCATTCCGTTGAGGGTTGAGCTCAGTCATTATTTGTAGTCTCAAAGGTTAAAAGTGCAATGACTTCCCTGAATCCCATCCCCTAAATACCAAAAGGTTAACCAAATAGAAAGGATGGTCCTAGCACTTTTAAAGCCCACTTTCATCTTATCTGTTTCAATGTGGGACATTCTACTTTTTGTACTCAGACACACTCCTTTTGTGTTATGGACAATTATGTGTTGAAGAGGTAGATCAGTTCCAAATTTTCCATGAAGATAGAAATGATGGTAATTATCTGATTATAAATTATATGTAAGTTTTTCTTTATGACAGGTGCCTAAAGTGAGTGTTTGCCGTGCAATCAGAAGCTGGCCTCATTTGTTGGGTTGTTCCACTTACAAATTAAAGTTGATGATTGAAGAGATTGATAATTTAGGCATTAGAAACAAGAAAATGGGCCAGGTTATCAGTAAAAGTCCCCAGATTTTGCTTCGGAAACCTGAGGAATTTCTTCAGGTAGGTAGACTTTCTTTCTGCAAACTGTGTAGCAATTATGCTGTCTTGCTATAAACTGGTGAACGTGAACTGGGGAATTGTATTTATACATAAGCATCAAAGTTCTTACTTGAATGTGTTGTTTAATGTGTTCTTTCTACAGGTTGTCTCATTTTTCGAAGGTCTGGGATTTGATAAAGAATCTGTTGGAGGAATTCTTGGTCGCTGTCCAGAAATTTTTTGTAGCAGCATCAAAGACACTCTTGGGAAGAAAATAAGATTTCTCGCTGCTATTGGTGTTTCTAGAGCTCACATTCCTCGGGTTATCAAAAAATATCCAGAGCTGCTTGTGTGCAACACTGATAAAACTCTACTCCCTCGGTAATTTTATTTTTCATTCAGATTCACAGTTCAATTCAAAGTTGATAACATCAGGACACAAGTATGTAAATAAATAAATGCTAGTGGCCTCCCGTTTCTTGGCCTGATTGCTACATGTTCTATGCATTGTAGTGAATATGTTTTCTGCAACTGCCTTGCTTTCTCATTACACATCATGGAATTAAGTGTAAATAAGTTGGGAAAATTTGAACCTAATGTATGATATTTAGTAATATTTCTATTGCACTAGTGTGACTAGTTGGCTTGTTGGTGACATATTAAGCTGAACTGTGACATTAACTTTAGCAATAGGGTCTTGATTTCATCAGTTCTTCTGAAGGTTAACGGCTGAAAGTGTCCGACACAAGTAGTGTCTAGGTGTGGGTTGTGTCGGACGCACTAATTTTCCTAAATGTTCACTAATTTAGATTGTCGTGACACCCATGTCCATGCTTGTCGGATACAAATATTTTATGAAAAATAAAGAGTTAACAAAATTAATAGGTTGAACAACTCCCGAGATACTCAAACTTTAGTTCATTTTTCCCAAAGATGCATGAACATTTATTACACAAAGTCTTTTTTTGTAATGAAGTTTTATTACATCAGTTAATTAGTTTAAACAGGATAAAAGATTAAGTGCCATTGTAAAGAGAAAAAAAGTTTAGGCACTTTCATGTAAAATTGATCAAAATTTGGGTACAATTTGATAAGTAATTGATCAATGGGAATAACAAAATTTCCCTAGTTCATACTTCCTTTTTTCTTGCCTAAATCTCCATATGCAAATCCTCATACAATTTTGCCTTCTTTTTCTAAGCTATTGTTGGAAATTTACACACAGGACGAAGTACTTGATAAACGTTGGGCTCTCCAAGAGGGATGTTGCATTCATGATCCGTAAATTTTCCCCTTTACTCGGATACAGCATCGACGAGGTTTTGAGACCGAAGTTGGAATTTTTGATCAACACCATGGAAAAACCAGTAAAGGAAGTGGTGGATTATCCGAGGTACTTTAGCTATTCTCTGGAGAGCAGAATAAAACCGAGATTCTGGGTTTTAAAGGGAAGGAGCATTGAATGTAGTCTCAAGGATATGTTAGGAAAAAATGACGAAGAATTTGCTGCTGAGTTCATGGGAGGAAGATTTCCAATTTCAGCTCCCTCCTCCCATACTCTTTGATGAAGCCTATAAAGATTGTGTACAGCTTTTTTTTGTAGATAACATACCACAGCTCTAAATCGAATCTTGTAACTTATTTTCTTCAACGTCTAGTTATGATGGTTTAGTTTTTCGGCTAGATCATGCTTCATTCAAAATGTGATTGTATTTAGATATAGACATTTGGTAGCGATGTAAAATGAAGTTGGGTTGATTCGATTCATTTAAATTTTAGGTCAATTATGAACTGATTTATTAACATTTATAAAAAAAATATTTATAATTTATAGTATATGTACAAGTTTTTATACAATTTTCTACTCTTTGATTGGTAGTGTTTTATTAAATGGTTGAATTATAATAAAATTAGTGATATTTTCATAACATATTCTTATTTTAACAATGAATATTTATAAATGATAATATTTTATTAAAATATAATTATTTACAGGAATAAAATAGATATTTTAAATATTATTACGATTTCAATGAATTGTGATAAGAAAAATTCCAAGGACTTAAATTTGGATATATTTTCCTACTTGTATCTCTTACGTTATATTATCTAAAAAGTATTTTTTTTAATTTTTAAAATAATAGTAATAAGTAATATAATATAGATAATATAGATAAAAATAAATATAAATCAATGTAAAATATTTCTCATCTTATAATATGGTCGCCTATAAATAAGTGCTATAGGAGTAGATTAATCTTATAATGAAATAGTGAGTAATAGCCGAATGGATTCAAATTTTTATGATAAAATTTTGGATTAATTTTTAAATTTGGTTATTTTTTATTTAAAATTTTTAACTTATTTTAATTTTAGAATGATATAATCTAATCCGATATTCAAAATTATTAATTTATATTTTGTAAATAAGTGAAAAAAATTATACTTTAATAATTATAAAAAAATATAATAAATATACCAAACATATTATTATTTTTAATTTTAAAAATTATTTTTATTAAAATTTAATACTTTTAAACATTTTTAAATTAAAAAGATAATAAAATTTAATTTTTAAAACTATTTCTTTATATCATTTAATTTTGATTTTAATTATAATATAATATTTTGATTTGAATTTTAATTTCGATTCCAACTAAAATATCTAGTTCCATTTCATTTATTTATTTATTATTTTTTTCCATTTCATTATAGTTTGGTGGACCGTGAACTTTTCCCCATCTTAGGGAGTTGTGCTTGATCAGTCGGGACGGCTAAAATATGAATTTAAATTTAAAAAAACAAATTTAAAAAAGTTGATGGTTTCGTACGTGTTTGACTGTATTGAAGCTTTAGAAATGCAGCCAATAAGTCGACCATCATTTAGGTCAGATGCTGTCGGTACGTGCTTTTAAAAATTTAGCTACCCTCCCAACTAAATGAACATTTATATATAATTTTTTAATAAAAATACATAAAATATTATTTTATAAATAATATTAATTATATTTTATTAGTAAAATATTTTTATAATAATAATGATTTTCACTGTAATAATATTAATACACCTAATTTTATCTCTATAATTATCAATTGTAAATAATTTTACGAATAAATTTGCATTTAACTAAAATTTTAAAAACCATAATCTTTTAATATATAATATATGGTGGTAATAGGTAATATCTATTAATTTAAATATAAGATTATGTGAGAAATTATACAACTTTTTTCTAAGTATTAGATTTAACTATATATATCATATCTCTTATATAAAATATAATATAATGTGTACTTTGTTTACGATGTAGTATTAAATATTGTTTCTCTCTTCAATAATTGTCTGATTTAAAAAATATTAAGTTATTCTTATAAAATAAGTATTGACTTTTATAAAAAATTATTAAAAAAATTTATTTTTGTTTATTTTTTATTCTAAATTAAAAAATAATAATAAGTTACACTTTTCTCTCGAGTCATGAATTTGAATCTTAAAACATTCATCGGTAATCGAGTCATAGAATATTTATTTTTAATTTTATTCACTATAAATAATAATGGTTTAAAAAGTCATTGGATACTTTAGATTTGGCTGTGGTAAAACTCTTACTTTTATTTTATAATTTTTTAATTCGTGTAAATTTTATTTATTAACTTATTTTTTTTAAGTTTTTAAAGAAGTTTTGATATGAAACAATACAAGTTGAAATAAAAATATAATTGAAAATGTTCATAACACTCTTTTATCCTCTAATGAATTTTTTTTCACCTCAGCTAATAATATTAATGCAAACAAGAATGCTTGTATAAAGATACTTATATTTAAAAGTTGTATGCTTAATCTCTAACTTTAAAATGAAGCATTAAGAAAAATTAATTTTACAAAATAATACATTATACCCAAAATATGTTTAGATCTTAAATTAATTATCTCGTATTTTCCTTTATCATTTAACAAACAAAATTAGATAAAGAGAAAAATAAAACATAATATCATGTTCACTGGATACCAATAAAAAAAATAAGCATGTATATATTATTATAAAAACTTAAATGATAATTAAATTATAAGTTTACAAAAAATAATAAATCATATTACTTTAATCTATATTTATCTAACATATCAATTATAATTATATAATAACTTAAAATATAAAAAAAATATTCTTTAATCTACCACCCCTAAATCGCCCTACAAGAAGAAGAAAACAAAGTCTCAAGTCTCTAGTAACTCAAGCAAATAACCTAAAAAAATTATAAAAAGAATATTCTATTTCATTTCTTTCAAATCACATATTAAACTAAATTATGTAACATTTGATTAAAAATTAAAAAAAGGTATAAATAAAACTTAAGTAACAATTAACTATTAATAATACATACTGTAGATGCATGCATGGGCTAGGTGATATTACTGAGAACATAAATATTAAATTCAAAAATACAAAACAAAAGGCATGCATGGTCAAAATCGCCAAAATTGTAGCAACCAATGTAGGCACGCTTTAAAACGCCGATTCTACTTCCAATCTCATTTATTATTACCGTGTGTGAATGAGAAAAATTATTCAATTTTATATAAGATATTTAAAACAAATATACTATAAAAATAGTGTAATAACTTTTTCTAATAACACAAAAATCTAATAATCGATTATAAAAACAATTAATTTTAAAAAAATAGATTCGTAAGACATTTTTTATTATTTTTATTTTAAATTTAATCCCTAATTTGCAATCTTGTTATTTATTTTCATTATGTACTTAAAGAATACACATTTGAACATACATTTAATTGGACACAATAGAATTAGAAATATATCTACCTAAAAACCATGATCTTATTTTGAGGACATGTATCCGATTTATTTACGATGAGTGAAATCATCATTTGATCAAAATTCAACCAATTGGATAACTGTTCAATTTAATTAGATATATATCCAACTCGACTCCAACGATTAAGTTATCGATTGAACAAACTTAAATTAATTAAACAACTTTTTAGTTTAATTAAATGTGTGTCTAACTCCACTCCGACGAATGCGATCATAGGTTGATCAAACTCTGATTAGTTAAACAACTATCTAATTCTGATCAATTAAATATAAATATTTAGTCAAAATTAAATCATAATGAATCAATGAAAACTAATTAATGATATTTTTGTTATTTTATAAAGTAGGAGGTCATATATAATTTTTTACTAATATAAAATCATCACAAATATATAACCCTTAATTTTATTGGTTAACTCCTCGTGGGAATTGAATTATGTTGCATTATTATCATGTTCAAAAATTAAATTATTGTTAACATACTGATTAATACAATAAAAAATTAACAATTTTTTTGTTAAATAAATTATTTATAACATTCAAAAATCATAAAATCTTTAAAACCATATATCAATAAGTGATTAATTCTACTCAAATGGTATAAAAATAATTTTATAACACAAAAAAAAATTATTTATTATTTCTAAACTATGTAATGATGTAATACTTCATCAATTAAATTTAAGATTATTGTAACTTTTTCTTTAAAAAAATTCAATAAGAATAATTAGATGAATAAATAGTATAATTTATGAACCATAAATAATATATCTTATTTTTCATCTCACATCTCTTATTTATTAATGCAACTTGTCTCTCGATCTCAATTTTTGTGTCTAGCTACTTCCAATCCTATTTATTTATTATCTTGTATTATTGTGTTATTTTCACATGGTTAGTAATTATTTTTCATTTTTCCCTTCGATATATTTATAACTAATCAGTTTTGTTTTTATTTTTTATTAATTATTTATTTATTTAAAAAAATACATTAAATTTATATTTTATTAACCTAAAATAACACATCAATATATAATCTATAAGTTATAAGTAATTTCTACATGTTAAGTTCTTATTGTATTTATCTTTGCTTATTGATTCAATAATATTTTAATCGTCTTCTTGACAAGTGACCACCCTATCTTTTATCATATTTAATCAATATTTTTGAGTTTTTCATCGTCCCAGATCTTGAAAATGCCTTTATTTATTAAATCCAATTTCTCTCCCTCTCAATCTCAATTTCCGTGTGTTGACTTTATCGTTTTCCAACCAGCTCTACATGACCTTTTATTTGCTTCTACTCTATTCATATAAAAATACAATCCCCAATCTCTAATAAAACCCAACTGTCTGTCTCTCATTTTCTTGAAGATATTCAAAAATGGAGGAAATAGAAGTTCCATGTCATTTTCTATGTCCAATTTCATTGAGACTTATGAGAGATCCAGTCACAATCTCAACTGGGATTACTTATGATCGTGAAAGCATTGAGAAATGGTTATTCACATTCAACAACACTTGTTGTCCTGTTTCCAAACAGCCACTATTTGATTCCTATCTCACTCCAAATCACACTCTTCGTAGATTCATTCAATCTTGGTGTACTCTCAATTCTGTTTATGGAATCGAACGAATTCCAACACCCAAACAACCCATCAACAAAACCCAAATCGTTAAAATCATCAATGAAGCCAAAAACAGTCCTAACAATCAGATCAAATGTCTCCAAAAGCTTAAATCCATAGCCTCTCAAAGCGAAACCAACAAGAACTGCTTAGAGTCGGCTGGCGCAATAGAGTACTTGACTTCGGTGTTGAAACAACAAATATTTAGTGACAATTGTTACACTAGTACTACTCTGGTATTATTAGAAGTAGTTATTGAATTGCTTTTTATTCTCAAAAGCGAATTTGGATTACGTTTCAAGAACATGATTCGTAGCGAAAATGATATCATTGAGACATTTGTGCAAGTTTTGAAGTGTAGAGAAATTAATCATCAATCAAGAGCTTATGTGACAATGTTATTGAAGACAATTTTTGACTTGGCTGACCCACTACAACTTACAAGTGTGAAAAAAGAGTTGTTCGAAGAGATTGTGAATTATGTTAATCTTAGAGATCATAATCAATTATCAGAACAAGGATTAAAAGCTTCATTGAAGCTTCTTGTGGAGATTTGTCCATGGGGAAGAAATAGAGTCAAAGCAGTTGAAGGTGGAACGATTATGATGTTAATAGAGCTTCTTCTTCATGAATGTACACATGAAAGAAGAGTTTGTGAGCTCGTTTTGATCGTTTTGGATCAACTTTGTCGATGCGCTGAGGGCCGCGCGGAGTTGTTGAATCATGGGGCAGGGTTAGCCATTGTGTCTAAGAAGATCTTTAGGGTTTCTTATGTGGTGAATGATAGGGGTGTAAGAATATTATCCTCTATTTCTAGGTTTTGTGCAAACCCTAGGGTTCTTCAAGAAATGTTGCAAGTAGGTGTTGTGGCCAAATTGTGTTTAGTGCTTCAAGAAGATTGTAGTTTGAAGACCAAAGAGAGGGCTAAAGAAATTTTGAAACTACATGCTAGGGTTTGGAAAAATTCAACGTGTATTCCATCACATTTGTTGTCTTCTTATCCATATTAATTAAGTCTTGATTTGATTAAGTTAATTATAAATTCAATCAAGTTATTAAATTATTAATTTTGTATACCTAATATTCTTTGTGTAACATGATTTATTTTAGTTCCAATAAAAAGGCATCAAATGTATGAATTTGAAAATATAGAGTTGAATATCCAAATTAATTAATTATGTTAAAAGGATATTTATAGTTGATCTATAGATACTGAATTTTATTTGTTGCTTCTTAGCAAAATTTAGTGTGTATAATAATTATTACTAACATGTATTTAATTATAATTTTGATAAATTTTATAAAAAATAATATATTTTTATGTATTTAAAAGGATGAAGGGTTTAGTTGGTCCATAAAATGTATATTTATTAATGAAAATGTTTTAAAAAAGTCAATATTTTCTTCCCAATCTATTATTTTTTAACATATAAGTCTTAAATTGAAGTTTGGAGACTAAAATTTGTATTCAAATTTGTTAATTTTTGAGACTTAAGTGTAATAAATAATAATAATTTGAGTACCCTAAGTATAATAAATAGGAATATAATATGACATTCAATAACTTTGACTCCCAAAGTATTAACTTTTTGTTAATTAATTATAGTGTGAAAATAAACTAATTCCTTCACCCTATTTAAAAAAAATTTATAAATTTTTAAAAACTGATTTTTTTGTCAGGAAATCATGTGAATATGTGTGATAAACTCAAAACTTTACTACACGCATTTAGTAATCCTTAATAAAAATTAATTGAAATCGGAAGATCAATGAATTAGAGAGACAACGGAATGAAAAATTTATTAACTTTGTATGTGTTTCTTAAAAAATATAACTAATCATAATAAAAATATTAATTAATTTAAATATTTTTTTAAAGCAATAATTATAATTATAAAATAAAATAAAATACTAAAGTAAGGGTAATTATGTAATTACTTATCGATAATGAATAAATATCAAGATCTGACTAGGGGATAAATTATTGGAAATCAAACTAAAATTTGTGGTTTCCTGATCCCCTTTTCTAAACCTTTTTGTGAAGCAAACAAATCGAACAAGAATGACTCCTTAGTAAACATGTCCTTACGAGTTTTTTTAAGGTCCAACAACCAATTTTTTTTCCGGGCATGATTATATTTACGGTACTCTTAAATTATATTATTTATTTCTCTTGATTTCTTAAATTAAAAAAATATGTTATTTAGTTTTTTAGTTACAAAATGAATCAATTAAAGATAAAATATATTCTTCTAATTATTTTTATATTAAAATATTATTATTTTATATCAAGTGATTAAAAACGTAATTAAAATACGAATTTTTGATAAAAATGAAAGCAAAATTAAATATGAAATTATTTAAAAAAAAATCAACAATAATAATATTCAAACAAAATGTTATTTAAATATATATTTTTAATTTTATTAAAAATTAAAAATATTAAAATAAAACAGTAATAATTAACAAATATTAAAACTAATATTTTGTAAAAAAATTGTATTAATTATCACTTTACAATCGTTAAAAAAATCATGTTTAATTACTTGATAGAAAAATTATTAAAATAATATAATTTATTATTAATTAATGTATTTTTAAAAAATTAATAGAATAAATAATATAATTTATAATCTAATAAATTAAATAATATAAATAACTTAATCCAACGTACTTATTTGACATTTTTCTCATATATTCACATGCATGTACAAAAGAAAACTAGCAAGAACATGTAATTCAAGATGAGTGTTAAACATCTTTTAGCAAAAAACAAGAAGGGTGTTAATAATATCATCGGCCGATTTCACGTTTCCGTAGTACCCTACCCACTAAGAAAAGATGGGTTAATAATGTTAGTTGGCGATATAATAGTCTTTCACAGACGAAAAGACTTAATGGAAGTATGGTCCGATGTCCAAATCTTCTTCGATCACAATTTATAAGTTGTGAAAAACTTGCCCCAATATCTCTGCCACGGTCACAAAATTTTCTTTACTAATAAAGTATTATGGTTAAATTTTGAATAATGTGAGACACTATTTTGTTTTTTGTCACCTTTGGATATAAACCTTGATTTTCTGGTCTAGTACTATTATATATGCTTTTATATATTGCCGTCAAAAGTGACTGAGTATTTGAAGGCTATTGAAAAATTGCACTAAATGATAATAATCATCCATCTAACCAGATATACATTAATTGCAAGGCTCGGATAAGAAATTCAATGGTTACCAACTTCCTGATTTTTTTAGCTAGGCCAGATAAACGTGGAAAAGAAATGGGAATGGTTGAATCTGATAATTTTTATTTTATTTTTTTTTTAAATAAACTCACACTGCTAAGCTACAAATAGTTCCCACAAATTGTTTGATATATATAGCATGAAAAGTGAAATTTATTTCACAGATAAAATATCATAAGGGATTATAAATATTGGCACCTCAATTTGCCAATTTTCAATTAGTATATATTTAATCCTTTATTTAAGAAATGAGATCATTAAAATCCAATGAATACAAAATTTTCTTTTAGTTCAGATGATAAGAACTCTTTGAGAATGTATGGTTGATAATTAAAACTTGAACTTTGGACCAGATCATCACAACAACCGATACAATTTAAGTGTTTAAAATATTGATGAAAATATTGTGCCACTATTAGTTCACTATTTTAGACGAACTCAAAAGACGTATTAGAAATGGATATTTTGAAATGGTGATTGCGTGCCAAAAATATAAAAACACTCAATATATTGAATCAATCATGCAAATGATCAGGCTACAGGGTGAAGATTCACCTAGATTAGCCTTCCAACCAAAAATTTAGGTTGATTAGAATTTGCAGAAAAACTGATCGTAAAAACACTCTTGTTTACAATAATGTGCATGCTCTTTGCTGCCATAATGACTAGCATATTTGATCATTAATTTATGATAAATAATCTTGAAATCTTGTAAATAGTACCTGTACAAGAGATGTGAAATAACTCATCTCTTAATGGCCTAGCAAAAACATTTTTTTGTGCTCAAGTTGGCCACTACAGTAACTGGAAGGTACAGCTGACAATTCCTGACGTCCTCGCCATTCTTCACCCGGTTTCAAAGTAATAGGCTTTTCCACACAAGATGCCTCAATACACAACATATATTTATATTCTTCATCCCCAATATCAGATATTGTCTTTGCCTTCTTATCCCATGGATTCCAAACAACTGCAAAACGATAATAATAATCAAACTCAAAGTCTCAAACTATGATGAAACTTCATAGGGAAGGAAAAAATAGATTAAAAGAAGGTTAAACATAGACAACCACCATAGTTATGAATTAGAAATCAGATTAGGTCAATAGGGGCGAGGCAATTTAATTATATTCATTAACCAAGTATACCAATTACAATGCCAAAGAATAAACCAATTATTTGTTTGCCAATTAGTTGACTGCCAAAGAATAAGCCAATTGTAGTTGGTTGTTTACTAATTTTTCCGAAAGAATATTGCTTTTTCTCTTGTATGTATTATGTTTTTAACTTGGATTTAAGGGAGGTAGTTTCCATGAATATATATCAAACACTTGCTAACAAGAAAGCTATCAAAATAAAATATGGTAACAAGAAAGTCATCAAAATAAAATATGGTATACATTTACAAGAAAACGGTATTAAAAAAATTGAGCAGGCTTTAAAAAACTCTCATTCTAGTTTAGAATTGAGTAAGAATTCACAAAAACTTTGGTCGAGTGATAACTTATACACAGTAAATGACATCTACAAAAAACTAATAATTCAGCATTAGATAGTTTCTTCATAGATGACTAGTTTTATGAGTAAAAACACTATAATTTAAAAAATTGTTCCTAACTTCGCATATCAATTACATCAATGTTTTGACAAATAGTGCCAAATTTATAAACTCACAACAGCAAAATTATATATGAACAATTATCTTTTACTTTCAACAAAGTAAGAGGTTTATATTTCACCATCAACAAATAGATTGAAGCAAAGCCAAACACTAGTGAAGAAAACATGTAAATTAGAACATAATATTAAACTCACCAGCATCGGGAAGTCCATCCTTGCGCAGCTCAAAGGTTCTCTTTCTTTCATGGTCCAGTATAGCAATTTTTGTTGGTGTACTGAGATATATCTTGTCCACCTTCATGATTAAAATAAGGAAATAAAAATAGAAAATGATAAACAAAGCACAACTGAAATTCCAAAGCAGCATTCAAATACTCACTTCTGTTTCAAATGTTATTGCATCGCCCTGTTCAGTAAACCGCTCCTTATTCTTGAGGTTATCCAGATAATCCAATGTCTCTAGTCCTTCTACTCGCACTTCACTGAACCAAAATTTGTATCATTCAAAATTATATGCAATGAAAAAATTAAAGAGTTATTTCATGAATGATGGTTGCTCCAAGCCAAGCATGTAAAATGCAAACCAAATTGATTCATCACACACCCTTTCTCCCCTAAGCATATGACATACATTAGGTATCTGCACTTAAACTTCTCCCGACACAAGATTTTCACAAAAAATTTCATTCAAGTGAAGAAAAATTTGCTTGGACATCCAATGGTCCAAATACAATGTAAACAATGAACCTTCAACATTTGTAGGATGTTCTGGACCCATTTCAGAGGCCAACACAGAACTCTCAAGAATAAATCCTACCAGTTATAATAATGGGATACTTTTTTAGCTTTTGTAATTGACATGGATATTACTAATTTTAGTATGTGGGAAAAAAATTTCATTGAGGGAGAGAATAAAGTTTTGAAATTGAGAAAATTCGTTAAACAAAAAGAAAAATAAATAGTAACCGTTTTAACAAATAATCCAATAATTAAAAATAAAACAAAGAATGAAGCCAAAAATGCAAGAAGTTTTTTTTTCTATTTTCTTGTAGAAAGGGATTGTAGGAAAACATAAACTTAGATCATAGTTAATAAATACGACAACTAAAATAATGAAGTCGAGTTTTCAAACCTGATGTCAGTAACAGCAAGATAAGTGTGGTACGCAAATGTGAATGTAAACGACTTTCCATCAGTGTTTGTATTTCGAATGCGGGAAGTCAACATCAAATCACCTGTCGGCCCTAGAGCAACCCTTAGACGAAACTCATATCTGACGAGGATTGCATTAAACCATTACTTACTCAAAACAAATAAGAACATAGTTTGTATGGAATACAAAAATATATATAATGGCAAAACAATAATAGAACGCCAGTATAAAATATGATTAATTGTCTAGATACCTTAAACTCAGAAGAAACAGATTTTCCATAAAAACAATTTCCTGCCTAACACAATTTTATGCAAGTGCATACAACAAAAAATAGATTGATCCAAATACATTGCAAGGAAATACGAGGTTTGTCATATTGAGCAACATTAGCTTTTTGATTAAATATGAGACTCCCACCTGTGAGGCCAGATCTTTGTATCCTCTTCAGAGTGCTTAAGAATTAAGTCGACAAAAGCTCTAGTGGAGCTGCTTGATGGAAATGATGGGGGATCGTGATCAAATGACCAGATCTTGTTCCTTGCAAATCCATGTTGATCAAGAGAACCATGACTGCCAAACTACACATAAAAACTGATTATATTTTAATTATGAATTTAAACGAAATAATCAAATTTAACAAAAGAAATTAAGAGAAATTTTACTTGAGGAAAACATATTGGAATGCCCCCACGGATTGCCTTTGGAGGCTTAAAAATTGCCTGCAAGAAGTATGCAAACTTTTACTTAAGTAATGAACTTAATAACAATATGATAGGTCCTTCAGCTACGTTAAGATGGTTACAACATAGATGAACAAGTCTTACAAGAACAACGAGGCCATGACCTAACTAAGCTCTTTGGCTTATTATGTCTGATTAAAAAAATTTGTACCAGGCTAATTAATTTCATTCACATTACAAGATAACATTTATTCCTGATCCAAAAGAAAATTTTGCTCAATTAAACTGCCAAGGTACACATTTAATCTCAACTCATACCACAATATTCCATAACCAACAAGTTATAGTAGATGGCAATATATAACGATGTGATCTATATCAAACATGTGCTGTAACACATAAAAGAACTTATAGAACTGAATGACTAAACATATAAACGAGCTTTATATGTATAAATTCATTAAAACCCCTATTAGTACTAATAAAATATCTATAATAAAAAAGATGCAGTGCCATTAACGTGATAGCAGTCATGCAACAGGTATTGGGGCACCAATACGGTTATAACAGGGCATCCATGCAAGTATTCAACATAAATTCTACATTATCTTTATTTCTACTATTTCCACATCAATAATTTGTTTTCTATCACTTCCCTGTAGCAATCAATTAAGTTGAATACTCTTGGCAAAAATAAATAAATATGTTGAATACTAAAAGAAAATGTAAGCAATGTAATTCTGACTTAAAGCTATCCACGGAAATATATAATTTATGTACAAAAGCTAAAGAAAAAGTAGAGTTCCATAAGTTTTTCAATTAAATGAAGATTTTTTACGATCTGTATGTTTGACTAAGAAAACTGAGAGCATTAAGTTTCTAACAAACAAGGCGGCTGATAAAATGCAATCTGCAGCCAGATCCCTAACCTAGCAAAATGAACAATGTTCCCAAAACCCAATTGTAAACTTTATTTTCATGTTTCATTACATGAAATATAAATATTCATGTGAGATGTCTCCAGATTAGGAAACAAAAGGGATATGTATCTGAATATCAACAATCTGTTATTGCGTTTTCTTCTAAAATATATTTAAAGAAGTTTCTATAAAATAATAGGCAAAATCTATACCAAACTTATATTTTATATCTATCTATATATATATTTCCTTTTTTTCCATGTAACAAAATATACAATACCTTGCTGCTAAGGAAAAGTAATTCTTCCCCATATTCATTCTTCCAAGATGTAACTTGACCACCATACATATATATCTGATACAAAAAAGTAGAAAACCTTTAAGTCAACCGCGAGTATTTTAAGAAGAATGTGCATGATTTCAAACGGTTCATTCTTACAATCTAAGCACATTATATTGTATTACTTAGAAACTCAGGCCTAACTCTGAACCCAAAAACCAGCTTGTGAGTTAGAGGATTGCCTAGACTTATAAGGAGCATTGTTGCCTTACTCTTAGCCAATGTGGGACTTAACATCCCCCCTCCACATCGGCTAGAGTCCAGATTTACGGCATGGTCCAGATTTACGGCACGAGGGCCAATGGGAGTACGAGGAAGCTAAGAGCCTAGCTCTGATACCAACTTAGAAACCCAGGCCTAACTCTGAACCCAAAAGCCAGCTTGTGAGTTAGAGGATTGCCTAGACTTATAAAGAGCATTGTTGCCTTACTCTTAGCCAATGTGGGACTTAACAGTATTAACCACTCAAAATCACCAATATAATAATTCATTAAGAAATTTATTTAAATATTACATTGACATTGTTTTGGCATTATGGAATATCTCATTCAGGCAGGGCTTCAAAGATTTGAAATATAGACATTACATCACATGATGTTTAATTGTTTACATTGATATCTCAATAAATTCTGTCCTCGAACACTCACGCAGACCAAAATTCTTATCATGTTCAATTTATAACTTGGAAACAATAATTATCTTCATTTTTTTTTATAATTAAGTGATACGTGAGCCACTTCGCGTCTGTGAGCGAATGAAGGTTCAATTGCAACTTTGCATGGTAGAAAATAAAACTTTACTCTGTTGGGAAAAGTACGGAAATCCCAATTTCCCAAGAGATCAAATCATGGAACACAATTAATATATGTAAATTACATATTCTGTTGAATCATATTACTTTCCGTTGGTTATGAATTACTTCAATGTAGATTCCATATTCTATTTCAATTTCCTATTAGCTTAAGAAATAACAAATCTGTATAGAACATGATAATAATCAAATTGAGAAAATGGAAAACAATATGAATTCCCATATATGATGAAGCAGATAACCAACCATACCTAAGATCAAAGAAGAAATGCAATACGGATTGAACAAAGAAAGAGAAAAGGGAAAATACCTCTACAGACCAACCACGAACCTCTCTGAGAATGACCTTGTCGAGGCCATTTGCGCCCTTACATTGCTCCACAAACTGAATCTTCTCGCTCCCGGCCATCGATCTCTACATAACAGAGACTCTCTTCCTCTCCTTTGCAATTCCTAATCTCGTGTGATCTATATATACTAATTGTATGTGTCAATTATTTGAGACTTTTTTGCATTTCTTATAACGACAATATTATTGTAATTGAGAAAGAAGAAGAAGAAGAAAAATGTTGTTTTTGTGGAGAAAAGACATCAATGTATGAGTACTTTTTTTTATTTTTAGAATGTTTTAAAGTTATTTTGTTAAAATAATTTAAATTTATTAGGATATTAGTGTTTTTTCTTCACCCGTGAAAAAAATAACAACGTTATTATAAGCTCCAAATCATATGTAATATTTTTAATATTTTATTAGATATATTATTAACAATTTATAAATATATTTAATTATTTAATAATTTAATCATAATTTATTAATAATTGTTACGAATTTCAAATAAAATATATATGATTTGCCAAAATAATAGTAAATACAAACAAATATCGGGATAGTATGTGATATTATGGGTAGATGTAATTTTTTTACAAATGAGTACATTGAGAAATAAGTAATCATATTAATAGTATATAATTATAATTATAATTATTAAATGAAACATATATTAATTTTTTTATTTTTACTTTTATATTTTTTATTTTACTTAAAAATATTTACTAAATAATTAAAAATAAAAATTAATCTAAATATTTTAGATAATATAATAGAGTAAAATTATATTTATATTTAATTTTTTAAATTAAATATATTTTGAATAAATATTAAAAAAATTATTACTTATTTATAATTAATAATTATTATCTAAATATATTTAAAATTAATATAAAATAATTATAATTATTATCACAAACTATACGTCCTAGACGCAATATAAGAACCCTCACCTCTAATTTAAGGTGGTAAAATGGTGTGCGCGGTATATGTATATTGATAAAGGATATGCATCATAGTAATTTTATTTATGATTTATGAAATCTAATTTGATATTTATATTATTAATGTATTTTATAATAATTTTTAGTTAATTATTTTTAAAAAAATAAAAAATTATTTTCTAAAACAAAGATTAATGCTAATTCCTATTATCTCTTTTATTTATTTAAAGCAGAATATCGTTTGATAATAGATGGTCAATAATATCAAATATCCATACGATAAATATAACATTGAATCTGTTTGATATTTTATGTATATTATTTTTATATAAATATATTAATTTTTAAGGTATTATTTTTTTAAAATAATATAATATTATTTATGATATTATTAATTTTTTTTTAAATTTATGTGACGTTATTTTTAGAATTTTTTCTACATTTTAATAAAATGTTTTAGAGGAATAAATATATTTCAAATATTTTTTAAATTACATGATATTTTTGTGTAGTTTAAATTTATTATTTAAAATAAGATATGATACTAATTAATCATAAACATATTATAATTTTTTTTTAATGAAAGTAATCTTATTAGGTCTTTAGGTTACACAAAAGATATTATACCATAATGTTTTAATCTTTTAATATTGAAACATCTTAATTTATTGAAAGTACTTGGATATAATATTATTTAATTTTTTTATCTTAATTTATTATTTAAAATTTTAATATTTTTAAATATTTTTTCATATTTTTTTTCACTTTTACATAATTTTTCATTAAATCAACATTATTTTTAATATTTTTATAAAATTAATTAATTTATACTTATCTATATTTTATTCATTTCATGTGTTATATCAAAGGAAAGGAAAAATAAGATTACAAACATTATTCTAATTTTAATAGTGTTTCTATAAGGTGGCGTTTGGCTAGTGGAATAAAATCGAAATCGAAATCGAAATGGAATAGAATCGAAAGGAAAAAAAGTTGTTTGGTTTGACTATTGAAATCAAGCTCGGAATCAGGATTACAGTGTTTGGTTTGCCACTGGAATGGAATAAAAAAAATTATAAATTACCTTAATACCCCTACATTCAGTAAAGTTCAAATAATATCATTTAATTACTATTTTTCGTCAGACAAAATACATTATTGAAATCATTATTTTTCTAAATAATTATTACTTAATTAAAAAGAAATATATTATTAAAATTATTATTTTTCTAAATAGGGTTTAGGGTTTTGAGGTTTGGAATGTGAGATTTCGAGTTTAGGGTTTAGGGATTTAAGATTTGGGGTTATATTTGTGGGTTAAGGTTTAGGGTTAAAATTATTATTTTCTAAAAAGGGTTTAGGGTTTTAGAATTTTGGATTTAGGGTTTAGGATTTTAAGATTTGGAATTTGGGGTTTAGGGTTTTAGGATTTGGAATTTGGGGTTTAAGGTTTTGGGATTTATGTTTTAGGGTCTAGGGTTTTAGGGATTTGGGGTTTAGGATTTAGGGATTTGAGGTTTAGGGTTTTGGGGTTTAGGGTTTAGGGTTTAGGGTTTTGAAATTTTGAGTTTGAGTTTAAGGTTATATTTTAAGTGAGGGTAAAATTGGAAAAAAAAAATTAGATGAGAATGAAATTATGATTATCAAAGAAGGAGAAGGAATTATGATTCATTCTCTTTTAATAATCGATTTCATTCCATCAACCTATTTCGTCCAACCAAACACATAAAATAGAAGAAATCAATTTTGATTCTATTCGATTATCTCCAACCAAACATAAGATAAGTGGGAATGGAATGGTGGAAAGGAAAGGACAAGGCTAGGCGAAACTCACCATACTTAAACTTTCTAAAATTATATAATAAAGAAAATTTATTTATTGAATTATCGTGTTTATTTTATTAATGTTATTAAATTATTATTTTTCTTATTTATATTATTTAATTTTTAAAAAAAATTATTTTATATCATTTTGTTAGTTTTCATCTAATAATATTATATTTTATTGGATTTAAAACAATTAAGATAATTAGATAATATGTTTTTAATAATATCTTATATTATTAAAAATAAACTAATGAAATGATATAAATAATTTTTTTACAAATTTAATAATATAAATGAGATAAAAAATAATTTAATAATAAAAATAAAATAAAATAAATTACTAGATTGTATATTATATTGAAAAAAATTCTTAAAAAAATAATAATAATCAATTCATTTCAGTTTCCAAATGGCTCCAAAACCTTCACTCAAGAGCACAAATCCCTCCAGATTCTCTTTTTTTCTTTTTTCTTTTTGGCTCTTTCTATATATATATTAAAAAAAAAGCACCCATGCCAATATGCCATGACCCAACCAAGCATTAGTACCAAATTGCTCAGTCAGTATTATTTTTAATATTTTTATAAAATTAATTAATTTATTAATAAATTTATAATTATCTATATTTTATTCATTTCTTGTGTTGTATTAAATGAAAGGAAAATAAGGGTACAAATAGCATTCTAACTTTAATAGTGTTTCTAAAATGTGGAGATTGAATGGTGGAAAGGAAAGGACAAGGCTAGGAGAAACTCACCAACATTGCTTACTTAAACTTTCTAAAAAAGTTTAATAAAGTAAATTTATTTATTGAATTATAGTGTTTATTTTATTAATATTATTAAATTATTTTTTTCTTATTTATATAACTTAATTTTTTAAAAAATTAATTTATATTATTTTATTAATTTTCATCTAATAATAATATATTTTATTGGATTTGAAATAAAATAATTACTTAATATATTTTATTGCATCTTTTGAAGCGGCTAGAAATATACTAATTAAATTATATAAATAATTTTTTTATAATTTTAATAACATAAATGAGATAAAAATAATTTAATAATATAAATAAAATAATTGCTAGATTGTATATTATGTTGAAAAAAATTCTTAAAAAATAATAATAATCAATTCATTTCGGTTTCCAAATGGCTCCAATATCTTCACTCAAGAGCACAAATCCCTCCGGATTCTCTCTCTCTCTCTCTCTCTCTCTCTCTCTCTATATATATATATATATATATATATATTAAAAAAAAAAACCAACCATGCCAATATGCCATAACCCAACCAAGCATTAGTACCAAATTGCTCAGTCAATCTATATCTGCTCCCACAAAGTGCATGAGATAATGGGCTCCTCTGCTCTTGTTGTTCTTTCAGTCCCGTTTTCTTACTCTATTCCCACCCGTCTCAAATATCAAACATTTGATGTGCATAAACCCAATTCATCTCTCATACTGTCCAGAATCACAACACCCTCCTACCGAACCAAGTTTACTGAATCCAAAACCTCTCCTTTTCATCCAATTTCCCCTTTAAGACTTAAGAGATTCCAAGCTCGCAGTTATATTAGTGATTCCGAAGAACCCTCTCCTCCTCTTGTAGGTGAGGATTCTGCTTCCTTCAACTTGGCTGACCAGAACATATCTTCGTGGTTATACTTTACTGTTATTTTGGGTGTTGTTCTCTTTGCCCTTGATGTCCTCTGGATTGATAATTCCACTGGCTTTGGTAAATCCTTCATCGAGTTTGTTTCCACGTTTTCGGATAGCCATGAGGTCAGTTTTATTTGAATCTAATTTGGATTTTCTTATTTAAAACTAAGATTAACTAGAAATTTGGCTTCTTTTTTATATTAGCTTCAAAAGGAGACTTCTTTTTGTGGAGTTTTCTGAGTATTTATTGGTGGCTAAAAAGGTGCGGTAGGATAAAGATGATGAATCAATCTTGGCTTAGCCCTTTTTAAGACCTCAATGAGATGAAGGTGATAAAGCCTGTGGGAGAGGAAGAGAAAAGACAAGCAGCCCTAATTATCTGACAAGGAATAAAATTTTGGGAGAATCTGAAAGTTAAAATGCTTTTCACAAGTTGAAGAATAGGGAGCATTGAATCAATTTTGCAACCTAATTAAGAGATTGTTATATGGACACTTCCTTTGTCATGAAATAATACAACATGGTTACAAGTACTTGAAGTTGAAACTTACTAAAATTGAGATTCCTGAACTTTAGAAGTGAACAGAACTGAAAGCATTATTAAAAGAGCATGAAAGATGAACTATACACTATTGGGTAGACTTCAAAACATACTTGATGGAATATAAAGGTTATTCCTACCTATCAAAAATAAAGAAAAGGGTTATTCCTAATTAATTGCAGTTATGCACCACTCGTCCTTGCCTTGATTACTACTTTACTAGTGTATCTAAGCTAGGGCTTTATTTTTCTCTTATCTATTTCGTTGAGTTTTTATTGAAGGTTGGATGAAATTCTTATGCAGGTTGTAATGTTGACCCTCATTCTAATTTTTGCCATAGTCCACAGTGGCTTGGCCAGTTTAAGAGAAAAGGGTGAGGAGCTTCTTGGAGAACGAGCTTACCGTGTTTTATTTGCAGGATTATCTCTACCATTGGCTGTTAGCACTGTTGTAAGTAGTTCCTTTACTAGTTTCTTTCTGTAAAATAACTCGAAATAACTTGATGTCTTCCGTTTTTGAATCATTGGGACTTGTAGCAAGGAAAATTTCTTTGAACTGACATTCTGACTTTTGAGATTTGCGATGCAGGTGTACTTCATTAGCCACAGATATGACGGACAACAATTATGGCAGCTCCAGGGTTTTCCTGGGATTCACGAATTTGTGTGGCTTTCTTCATTTATTTCCTTCATTTTCCTCTACCCATCAACATTTAACCTATTAGAAGTAGCAGCAATTGATAAGCCAAAACTGCATCTTTGGGAAACTGGGATCATGAGAATCACAAGGCATCCACAGGTATTGCACAGGATCATGAGAATCACATACTCACTCGTGGACAATTGTTTTACTAGTACTCGTGGTTTCAAATTGTCGTCAGTCATAATGCTTGATCTTCTTTAACTGGCTGCCATTTTTTAATAGATAAATAAGAGACATTGAATTATATGAATATATGAGTACGAAAGTACATATCCTAAATCTGCACCTCTCTGTAAGAAAACAAACTGTGGTTCCTCTGTAATGCTCCTCATTTGTATGTGGTTCCACCTTAACCACTGTGATCAAGTTATGTAGTGGCTACATGGCTATATCAGAAGTTTGTCAGAGAAGATTGCCACCTTGTTTGTATTTAATGAGGAAATATTATTTCAAATTGTTAGTTCTGATTGATAATAGAAATGAAGTCTCATGGTGCCACAAGTATGCTTCTCAGCAGCAAAAATGTCAATCTATACTGCATGTTTTTCCTAAATGCCTGTATGAAATGTGTCTAGAAACAATTTTCTCTTTCTCTGTCATGAACCCCCAAAAAATTGAGGGTTACTTTATTTCAGATGGTTGGGCAGGTGATTTGGTGTTTGGCTCATACAATCTGGATAGGGAACTCTGTGACAGCGGCAGCATCGCTTGGCTTAATAGCACACCATCTGTTTGGTGTTTGGAATGGTGACAGGAGATTAGCAAAAAGATATGGGGATAATTTTAATGCTGTGAAAGAGCGAACGAGTATCATACCATTTGTCGCCATCCTTGATGGCAGACAGAAGTTGCCCAAAGAATACTACAAGGAATTCATTAGGTTGCCATACTTGGTAATAACAGCATTGACATTGGGTGCATATTATGCGCATCCTCTAATGCAGGCAGCTAGCTCCAGGCTTCATTGGTAGGGAACATACTTACCAGTGTATAGATAAACATGATAGACTGATGGTACAGAGCAAGAAAGACTTTAAGGATGCTTTCTGGATGCTGAAAAGCCTTTGATTAGCAGCACAGAATGCAGACTCTTGGTATTTAGAAAAATGTTCACGTGTATATTTTCTGTTGTACTATGCTATATATTGTCCAAGGAATTGTGCAATATTTTAAAAGTTTATAATGAAAAGGAAAAGAATCTTTGATAAATTGTTATTGGTAAGGATATTCAGACTCACATAATTTATTTGGGAAGAAATTATCATGTTAATTATAATTGTGTATGATATATATTAGTTTTGCAATCAAAACTTTTTATTATTATTTCTAATTTGAAATAAAAACTAGTGGTAACAACATTTTATAATAGTAAACAATCCATTAATTTGAATTACAGATGATTGGTCTGCATAAAATGAGGTCCAATTCAAGGTTTATATAATGTAATGTGTTGTGTTAACATCGTTGGCAGAACTAGTAATATGGTACTTTAGCTGGAATTTATTTTTGAATGGCAGGATAACGTGTTCGAACTACCATGGACGCATATTAGACGTTTTTTTATATATTTTTTAAGCATTGCAAAATACCACAAATTTGTGATAATCACAACTTGGCAATTATCATTATCATTTGATACAAGGAACGAAATATACGTCTAGCCCATATTAAGAAAACTTATGTCCACCTCAAATCTAAAGCTCAAAGAGCTCTCAGTATAAAGAATATCTTTATTGTAGCTACTTGTAAATTTAGAAGAAATCCCATTACGATGACGAGAACAATTGAGTAACATCAGCTACTTTAATTTCATTACAAGGTCACAAGTCCATTATCAACAGTTGCACATATATATAGCCTCACAGAATACCTAAGGTACCATCCCAGTGTACCATATGATTCCACTTTTAATTGTGAAGAAAGAATGTGAAACTATACTCTTGGGGTAAAAATGCAAATCATGACGATAGCTCAATCGGATTGTGAGCCTCAATATCAACATGACGTATACCGGGAACAAGCTCTTGGATCTCCTGTTCTAACCTATCAACTTCACTTCCCAAGGCTGTAACAACTTCCTCACCTGCATTGAGAAACTTGCTGCTCTTATCATCATAGGAAGTACAAAAAAAAAACATATAACTCTCATCACAATACATACCATAGTTGGACATGATCTTGAGTAGGGAAGCATCGTCCTTCTCCTTTATAGCTTCTCGAAACTGTATAGTTAATTCTATTTAATAAGGCATGCACCCTAATTAAGATAAAAGAAGCAAGCACACGGTGGCCAACTATAAACCAAAACCCAATTATAATTCATTTACACATTCTTTCCACTGGCTACTCAATTGATACCTAACTTTTAGACTTAGATTAGAAACTTGATTATAAATGCGGTCCACCATGTTAATTTAAATGTTGCAGCATATCAAGACCAATATGAATGAATATATCAGAACAATTTTAAAAAGAAGAAAAAGCTTTTGCTTTTGAGTCGCCACTCTTCGCAAACTCATTAGAACGTAACTCCATTAATCGTTGGTGTTCTCGCAAAAGCAAAGAACCTGAAGTAGTGTGAATAATAATTTTGCAAAATCAACTCATTTGTATGTATGTGTTCCTGTGTTTTTGAGTCCGTGTTTAGTGTTTACACACGTGAAATTCAAACATCCAAAAACTTCCCAGCCACAGGAAAGTAGCGTATGCTTACTACTGTATACTGCATGAATATTGAAGTTAGTCTGAATTGAAATCTAGAACTTTTAAAAATCATCTTCTTATGCAAAGATAGAGGTGGTGAAGATGATTTACCTGTCTTGCCCACTCCTCACGACCAGTCCTACGTAGATAATTTTGCACTACCACAACTCCATTGAAATCTGTATGCACAGTTGATTTTACAACATTAAATTAAAATCATAGCCCAATATTGCCTATAAAAACAGTCGTTAGGTATTAGGGCTGCCAAGAAGATAAGAAATGCAGAAAATATACAATCAGTATATCAATGTCCTGAAAGCATTTTCGATTAGATCTATTATCCCATTTTCAATAAAGATTCTCAAGAAATATTGCTGCAATGATGTCATAAAATTACCAAACCACAAATATGCATTATCTATAGATCTATTATATTTATAACTAGACCTTCCCCCACTCATGTAAGTCATTAAGGGGGAGAGAAAATAAAAAAAATAAAGAACAACATTGAATATACTCGAGTACTTGATACAGGCAAAAGATGACTCCATGTGTTAACAGAACAAGAACTATTCTAATAATTGAATATTTGACAGAACAGAAAGGCAACCAAGAGAAAGAAAAAGGTGCTGTCAACAACTTCTCAAGTCTTAATGTAGACTTCTACATATAAAATTGTTGGCATGGCATCCTTGGGCCCTTATGCTAATCCTACTAGGAGACCCACATGCTGCAAAACGCTCAAAGCCCTCAAACATCTAATAAACAGGGTTCCAGATCCCTGGAAATAACTATGGGTTAGGCAATCTGAATGAAATTCACAACTGAGAATTACATTCCCTTCATTTCCAGGATATTTGATATGAATCCCATAATGATGCGTCCTTTATCTGTGGTTCATGAAGATAATGCCAAGCGCCACTCATCCCACCAAAATTCTGCACAGGCTCTGTTTGGTTTATGGAACATGTACAAATATCATGCAATGTACTCTGTACAAGAAATTTTGTAACCATATTTGTGACCATTTGGAATATGCCTCGTTTACCCATACATTCACACAAAAATTAAAACCAAGCTATAACTCCTACTGTCCTACAATGATGTATAAACAAATTATGGTGCCAAGGTATCCCTGCCACTGCAACTTCTCAATAGCATATCATCAATGAATTGTCAATCTAGATCCAAAGAAAATCAATAGCGACTTTCTTGTGTCTTAGTTATATACCAACATAAAACATGCTAAAATAATCAAAATATAATGCAATCTAAATTACAGAAAGACCTAAACCAAAAAAGAGTCAAGAGTGAAAAGAAGATACCTATTTCAGCCTTAAATCTAAAGAACCCAGGTCCAATCACCTCACTTTTGCAATCATAGAGAGAATCTACAACCTACAAGAAAAAATCCAAAACGTTTAAGCTTTAGAAACAAGAATAAGAACCAATACATGATCAAAATACCTAGCGTTCATGTACCGGATCATTTTTCAAGAATTGGAGAACCTTCTCCATATCGTGATCATCCATTGCTCTACCAATTAAAGCATGACGGTTCCTTTGGATCAGAAATATTGCCACCTGTGTGAAAAAAATCCACTTCAGCCACATATACAGACTGTAACTACTAGCCTATATCCTTTGCTCCCCATCCCCACCGCCAATCCCCGCAAAAATCATAGCACCTAGAAAGCACATTTCATTGAACAATAAAAATACCTTCATTCCTAAAGTACGCAGAATACATTGCATTTAACCTACCTAAGGTACAAACAGCCTTATGTCTCCTATAAGATCAAAACTGCATACAGTAAGATTCTATTCTTCATAAGTTTCGATACATCTCTAGGGCATCAATGTAAATGCAGTCCTAAGTTGTTATCAACTATTTGGGCTGAGGCAGCATATATTAAACATCTTTAGATTGCAACCCTGATTTCAGAGTCTGCCTCTCAGCTCATAACTAAAATATGCTTATTTTGTCAATGATTTTGAAAGGACATATGCTAATATATACATTCTGACCATGGACTTCTAGTTTCTAATCATTTTAAATACCCAAGGAACCAGGATTGCCTGAGCAGTTTAATGTTGCAATGTAAAAAATTGTTCCAATATTGCCCACAACATATTTCTGATGGATATGTAAGCGATTAGCAAGACTAATCATATACCATTCCAAGAAGGTTGCCAACTATAATTGATCCAATAGGGTCATAAATTGGATTCCCTGTGACATTTACTGCAATCAATGATGCAGCAGCAATAGCAAGCCCAGTAACAGCAGCTCCATCCTGCAATGTTGAAATTGTTAATTTCGTTTACAAAAGTACAGCGAGGACAATTGGCATGAAAGGAGGAATGTCTGTATGGTTTAATAACCCGAAGTAAGCACTCAATTGAAATATAAGTCAAAATATTGCAGCAAAAAGAAAATACTGCATTACAAGCACAAGAAAATGCCAAAACTGAAGGCCCTTCCCACACCCAATCTCTATTTAAATTGATTCAAATACAGCTTCTACCTCGTTGTTGAAAAAAATACAGCTTCTACCTTGCAGCATAAAACTAATGCAGAGATCAAACAGAACTTTATGTCCAGAATGAATGAGCAGCTAATTTTGTATCTTTAACATTTAACTGTTATCTATTTTAATAACCCGTGTGGACAATTCATATACCTGAATTTTCTAATTCCTCTTTTCTTACTTTCACTCTATTATGTGCAGCATGCCTAAAAACCAATGAAAATCAGCTTGAAAAATTATAATACATGAACCGAAAAAGAAAATTACCTCTGTCATGACTGCAACAGATGTGGGATCATGACCACGCCAGACATAGTCTCTCACTGTCATTCCCTCAGCTGCAGCACCTTTCTTTACAGCTTGTATGGCAACAATAAGAGAAGCACCTATAAAATTGAACATTGCAAAGGATAACAGGAAAAAGTAATTATGCAGGTACTAAATAAATGGGAATCCAATACCCAAATCACAATGCAATAAGTTATACCTTCAATAATAAATGAACCACCAATTACAATAGCTGCGTATTCAATGTTTACTGGCGGCTGAGAAAAAACATATCCAATAATTATATAAGAACAATAGACATGAATGAGGATTTTGAATACAAAATGAAAATAAAAAATAAAACATTCTAAAGAGAAAGAAAACAAAAGGAATACATTTTAAAGAGGAACGTTTACCAGGTAATGAATTATTAAATTACCTGCGAAGTCCACAAGTTTTGAATTCCATTAACAATAGTAGCCCCGGAACCAAGACAAAAGATACCAACGGCAGAAATCAAAGACCAAACAAACCTCTCCTTGGAATAGCCATAACTATAAAACGTTAGAAATATTACCTTAGCACATTCAGTTATAAGAAGAGAGAATATAATGTTTGTCACATCAGACTGCATCAATCCTACTCATGAATGTCTGTCTGCCTATATGTGTTGTGTTTGCCCATGTCAGATATTTTTAACTCTTAACTAGTGTTCTACTCACTGAATCAAACAAAGTTTAATATAAATAAGCCATCTTGAACCAGACAAGCTGAAATAATGAACAAATAAATTGATAAATTATTTAAGGTATAGGTGATAACATAAAATCAGTTCCCCTTTGCAGTGTCTTTTGAAATATAAAATTCAACAACACATCTGAAACTAAAAACCAATTTAATGGAAAACATTGATCCTTTAAAATGATGAGAAGCAAAAGGGAAATTTTGCTGGTTATGGCCAAAGGAAGCTCATGTATGAAAGACTCACGGGTGGAGAGCATCTGGTGCACGCCTTGAGCTACTTAGACCATATGCAAGAAGCGCCTACAATGTCAACAGGTATTAGTTTCTCTGCATTCAATGATCAATAAATTAAGATACTTGCATATAAAAGTTGTGCATAATTTAGCAGAGTGTATCAACAAAGCAAAAATAAATACCTGATTTGCAAAGTCTGCAACTGAATGCACAACTTCAGCCAACAGAACATGACTTGAGGTTGATAACCAGACACCAAACTTGAGAGAAAACACAAGGAAGTTGCACCATAATGCTGTTGTGACTGCACGTTGACTTGTTGAAGACAACAAAAGAATAAAACATTGGATGAAAGAAAAAATAAAATAAAAGCGAAAATCCAGCTTAGGTAATAATCTAAGAATCGCTGAAACTTATGCTTATCAAACATCAAACCAAATAACCAAACCATTGCTTTAGCTTTTAAAAGACAATTTGAGTGATTATTCATGCTCCCATTCGCTTTATTTCAGCAAATTTCATTTTGAAGAGCCTCCAAAATATTATAGAGTGTTGAGTTTACCGAACAACTATTTTATGCCACAAGCAACATAAATGGATTCACTGACACCACCACCGTCTATGAAAAATAAAACATAATCACAATATTAATACAAAATCACATGTATATTTACCTATGTTCATCACTTATTTCAATCTTCTTAACCTGTTTAGCTCTAGTTAAAAAATCTGCAAAAACCCAATTAACCATTTTAAGCATTAATAAAATTTAAAAGCTAAAATACATCAACTAATCCAAAGTCAAACCAAAACTTTCGAAAGAAACCCACGTCGATTTAAGAGTGAATGTTGAAGACAATGCCGATGCTGACATTGATGTTGGTGGTGGATAACATTTGACGGAATCCATCCTTTTGAGATAAGGCGATTCGAATAACCGGAAGCAGAAAATTGAGAAGGCAAGTGAGAAGGCGGAGAAGATGAAAACGCTTTTGAGATAAGGCGATTCGAATTACTGGAAGCAGAAAATTGAGAAGGCAAGTGAGAAGGCGGAGAAGATGAAAACGCAGCGTTTTGAGAAACGGGGCAGCGATCTTCAAGCTTTTGGTCCGATAAATGGAAGAGTAGAAAATGGGAAAGACTAGGAGAGGAAGAATAGTAGTGGGCACGACGAAAAAAGCGAGAAAGTGAGGTACAAGAAGGGGTTTGCATTAAAGCAACAACACAGGTCTTGAGTTTTCTCTGCATACTCTTCTTCTTTATTGTTATTCGTCTTAGTAGTTGTTGCTTTCGTAATGCTAGCTATTCCATTTTTTTATTTTGATTTCTCTCTGGGTTTGGAATAAATTGGGATTTTGGACTACTACTAGTTTTACAATGTTGTATACAGAAAGGAGGGTGTGGAAAGAAGAGAGTGATACAGAGTAAGATTGAAAGAAAGAACAGAAGGAGGGTTTGGTCGAGAAGAAGAAAATTATTTGCTTCCTGTTAATCATCCACTCTTTCTGTGTTGTGAGATCAGAAATATGAAGCTTCTCTTTTCTCTTTTCTTTGCTCGTAAAGGAGGTGTTTTTTTGTTTTTGGTAATAGCCTAAGATGTCAAAAATGAAATAAAACAGACGAGATATTTTAAAAAAACAATAAAAAAAATGGGATATTTATACACGCAATAAAAAATCTTACAACTCTATCGACTCATTTTTATTTTTTTTTCAAATCTTAAAACCGTAATAAGAAAGATATTATAAAGATTAACTATCAATTGTTAAAATAAAATAACATAAAAAATAAAAAATTTAACTTGATTATATGAAATCTATATTAAAAAAAATTATTATTAAGAGAATAAATAATTCAAAATTTTACTTAAAATATTTAATAAATTCATAACTCTAAAATTTGATATTGAAAACAATCCTTAAAAATTTTGGTGTTGATAACCATCTTATTTATAAATATCAAAATCTATGTTGATAAAATTTTACACAAGTGTGAATTCAATTAAATAAGATTAATTTTAAGTATTAAAGATCATATTTAAGTAATAAATCAACAAAAATATATTAAAATTTAAAAATAATTTAAACAAAAATAATTAATTTGTTATAAAAAACTATAAAATGTACAAAAACAAAAAAAAATAAAAATTAATAACTATTTTATTTTTATAGATTTTATCATAAACTATTAACATAATAATTTTAACTTATATTATGACAGGAAAATAAATTTGAATCATCATCGTTTCGTTTGAAAGGATCTCCACGAGGCAAAAGGGTTTTTTAAGATAAAATGGTATTTTTAAATACTTGTAAGAAGAAACTGCATAAAATTAAGAGTGATTTTTATTTTTTAAAAAAGATGTAAGCTTTGGATACAGTAGAAAGCAAAGCATAAAATGAAGAAGATGAGTAATGGATAGATGAAAATTAAGAAAAAGATTGATATCTGTAGCTGTAGCATGCATAAAGTTAATATTGAATTATTTTTTTTAAAGATGTAAACTTTGGCTGTGGTAGGAAGCAAAGTATTTGAAATAAAGAATATGAGTAATGGATAGATGAAGCTATTTAACTAAAGGATTAGGAGTCATCTTAATTTCGATAGATTTCAGAGGTTGTTATTTTATCTGGCCAAGAAAACAACCAGATAAGGGAAAGAAAAATTAAAATAAATTTGCAAATAGAAAGATGAACAATCTGAGTTGGACTAAGAGAAAAAGAAAAATAAGAAAAGATAGTTGAAAATGGTGGATAAAACCAAGCATGCATAAAGCATGAAGATGAAATCTCCACATTTTTCCTCTATAAACCGAGAGTAGCACTCTATTGTCTCATTTATTTATTAAGTCACACAATCACTTTATCACTTTCTACAATGTATTGAATAATAGCTTTGTAAATATATTATTATTCTTTATAAAATAAATTCAATCACTAAAATTGATAATGTCTAATAAGACACCAACTAATAAAAAATTTAATCAACATTAATATATAATTTTTTTATATTTTTAAATATCTTATTATTTTTTATTATTATAAATAAATAACAAAAAAATATTAAATAAAATTTTCATGTATCAACTAACACATGAACAAACACAACATTATTAATCTCAAAATACAATACAAATATAACCAATAATATATGATTACCATCCCAAGCTACCATTTTTTCCACATTTTTTTTGGAACAAAAACCATTGATTCCACACTGCTTCAAAGTTCAAAGTACTTTCGAGTAAATCGATTTGTATTCATTAGGCACAAATCCCCTCAATTGTTCTCATACACAGTGGTTACCACAAATATTTATGAATCATTTTTTAAGTAAACATACAAAGGGAATGCAATTTTAATAAATATAGAGTTTTCCAGTACTTCAAGATTTCAAGCCAAAAAAGCATTCAAACATCACTTGGTCATCATACGATTCATATCGCAGTTCAGTTGTGCCATTAGCTCCAACATCCCACACCCAAAACAAGTAGCACGCTTAATTAGTTGAATCTAGCCCTCTCAAATCCCACAAATCTCATGTATTTTCTCAGTGCTTATTGATTGAGAAAAAAAAATCACTTAATCCACATACTCAAGCGTGTAAAGAAACTGAAACAGCAAAAACAATCTTTCTATAAATATCTAAAATGTTACATTCCAGTGATTAGCAATCCTCTTTGTCACCCTATCAATGCTGGGAAAATTCGGCAGTACATGACACAAGTACAAAAAGAAAAAGGTTACAAATAATAATAATAATAATAATCCTTGAAACTACAATAGCTTACAATAACCTAAGAGTAATCATCAATATGGCCAATAACTTATGTTGCAGATCCATCAGCCTCAAAGCCAGGCATTCGAAGCATAGATTACAACCTCTCAGAGCTACTGAGATTTGTCGAGCCGCATTAGTTCCGAACATAGGAGCTTTGCAATAAACTGTATTTCTGGCTTATATTTTTCTCGTTTTTGGGGCTTAATATGGAAAATGGTTCAACCAGAATAACAATCATACAAACCCTTATATCATTAGTCTCATGGTCGACCTTCCTTCCTGCCACGTAACTTGATCATCGGTTTTTGTCTCACATCTGCCTTCCCAATATTTTGAACATCACTCCTTGTGACAATTTTCAGGGGGTGGGCTTCTGTATTGAACACCCATTCGTCTAGTGGGATAACTGATGATGGTGAAAAAAGAAGGTAGAGATATTTGAGGGTCTCCGCAAGAAAGAAGCTTTGCATCATATTGTCTTTTACACCAGTGTTAACCTGATAACAGCCAGCAGCCAGAAACAAATAACCGAATAGTAAAAAGATAACCCAAGTACAATTTAAGCATTTAAAAGAGAAATCAAGTTTAAAAGCTCATAGCATGAAACAAAAGCATAGATACACCAAACTATCAAAGCAACATTCACAATGTAGAATGCACCAAGAACCAGAATCAGGATTTAACGTTAAGTTGCAAAAGGAAATAGTATTTTGTTCTAAGCTGCAAATGACCATGACCTAAGGCTGCTGTACTCTGCCAAATGACAGTGATGCAGCATGTCAACATCCATTCATCATTTCATAATCATTCTCCTCAGCATGAATGTCAAAATATCATGTAACCTCATCAAAATATTTGCTAAAGTTTTGAATCAGTAATGGTTTAAATGAAGCTCCAGTTTATAGTCATTATTGGGAAAGGTTGGTCTATAAAATAAGCACAATAACAATTGTCAGAAGTAAAATGACCTACCTATGTATTTACCATAGGTCCAAAGCGTAATTCCCCAAAACCCAGTATAAATAAATAAAGCCAAAAAGAAAAACAAAGGCAATCCTTAAGCCAAAATAACTGAAACATCAAAAATAATGAAAAGATATTAATAAATCCTGCATACATTACAAGCATAATGAACGAAATTTTTTTATTTTTTTTATTTTTATTTTTATTTCTTGCTAAGAGCATAATTTACTGTATCAGGGCTACGAAATATCTCCTATAATGCAGCACGCTACTGATCTTACACAGGCACCATAAACCGAAAAAGAATGCCTACTAATGCAATAAAGTATAATATTGAACCAAATAAAGAAGTTATATTATGTCAAAGAAATGTTTCATAATGTATATCAGATATTCCAATTCCAAAGGTGTATCAAAAAAATTGTAAGGATAAAAATAAAGTTAAGTACACTATAAATCTGGAATAGAGATGGATTGTTTGAACATACATCTTTTAGTCCAACATATCCAGCCTCAACACGGGAATTCTTTTCAAATGCTTGAAATATATTCCAGCCCCACTCTTGGTATGTTGTGTTGCCAGTTAGACGCCATAGATAGAAGAGAGATTCTACTGTCTCCGGTCTCAATATGTTCCATGATGTACCCACACTCATGTCCTGAAAATTTCAATATAAGATCAAGACTGCAAAAGCAAACTTCTGCATGGTAACAAAGTATTATAACAAACCTGCCCTTCATGAAAGAAATAGTTCTCTCCAGCCAACTTTGTTGGTGTCATTTGATAGAAATTATAACATGTCCAAGCAAGCTGCCATAACAGAAGAATTCTATGATTTACGCAGAGGGTAAATTTCATAAGGTAAACAAAAGCAATAAAATCTTATGGGTTCAGCTGTAAACTAAACTTGGGTCCAAAATCACATGGAAAAACAAATTGAAAATTTCAGCACAGATTTCAGAAACAATCCTTAATTAAAGTTGAAATATGAATTTAAATAATAAACCATAATAGCCATAGAAGATGTAACTGATTTTTTCGTGAGTTAAAACTAACTATTCCCACAAATTCTAGAAACTTCTGTGACTCATCATCTTTAATAAACAGTCCTAATTTAAAGTTGAAGTATGAATTTAATGCAAATAAACTATAAACAGCCACAGAAGATAAAATTCATTTTTTATGAATTAAAACTACCTCTTCAGCAAGTTTTAGAAACTTCTGGGATTCATCGGGACCATAGCCAGACGAGCCTAATGCCAACATTCCTGGAGCAAAGCATGCTAACTCATCCATCTGCATGTTACAGATGAAAGAAAGAACTTAGACACGTCAATGGGCAACAAATGCAGCCTTACTGATAAGTGGGAAGAATAACTCGCCTTGTCATTCAAAGAATCCCCGTTCTTCTCACAAATATATGCAAAGGATGATGGTTTTGTTCTTCGAATCAAGCTGAATAAACCTTTCATTGATTTTTCCCACATTTCTCTGTTTCCAAAATTTCCCAGCAACAAATTTAAAATCAAAACAAAATTTAAGGAATGATCACGTATATATTTACAAGATAGTATTTGAAGTTATTCGGAACAAAACATAAAAAAGGATGTAAAATTTTAATATAAATGAAAAAAGAAAAATGATTATTGCAAGGATATAGATAATATATGCTTGTTTAAAAGTGACTAAACTATAATTCAATAGAATCAATGCTATTCTTAAATTTAGTCCTATTCCTTCCTTTTTCTTTTTTCTTTCCCTCTTTTTTGAAAAAAAATGCTATTACATATTTTCTCTTCTAGAATAGTTCCTATCTAGTATATCACTAATTTCAAAAATAAAAAAATAAAATCTACATGCGCTCACACATACATGCAACAGAGCAAAAGATCATCCGGCTAAAGAGAAATCATACAGTGTCATAAAGCTTGTTACCTATAAGGCTTCACAGATGAAGTTCTGTTTCCCTGAATCCAAACTTTGAGCAAGTATTCATAAAAGCTGAAATCAACATGTTGAGTCAATTAGACCATTCACAACTTGTTCAGCCTCAAAAAATATAAAGGAAAAAAAAGAGCACAATGACAACTTTCATCAGAATACTCTAAATGTGAATACCTGTCCCCCATGGCACCAAATGTAATGGTGGAGTATGATTTTGTACCACTACGAGGGTCGATATAGATAGGAAGCAAACCATCATCAGGGAATGTCTTATTAAGCTGTTGTATAACATTCTCGACCTGAAATACCATTTACAGAGATCCAATTCAGGGCTTTAATTTCTGCTCTTAGTATGATAGGCTTATATATACAAACCAGGTTTTTAAGCAGATTGAGTAGGTTACTATTTGCTACTAATTGGACAAAATTTATGACAAAAATCCAGATAAATCAGTTGAATACAAAGAGTATCGCTCTGCACGATGAGTTAGGACATTAAATAAAAGACAAACTTAAGAATTAAGAGAATAGTAGCAAACAGACCTTCTGCTGGTATTTTTGGTCGCCTGTTCTTTGTGAAAGAGCAATGAACTCCAGCTGTTCTGTTCCTGAATCCGCCAGGATACTTTCACCCTAGAAGCAAAAGGTCATTGGAGCATTATTAATCAAATTCCACAAGTATAGAATGATCAATGAAACACTCCGACTTATCCTAAGATAGATGCTTACTTCAGAGCAAACCTTTTTGGGCTTTGAATTCTATAAATAAAACTAATTTAACAGTAGTCTCCTGCTTTGCACTTGTGACTGACGGTCTCCTAAAGGTACCAACCTAATTCTCTAATAGCTTTAACTATAAGCCTCTTACCCTGACGACAAGCTATAATTATTGAAACCAAAAGAACATAAAAAACTACTATGTTACTCGAACTCGACATTTTAACCATCGTATCATTGTCGACACTGACACATAAGCATAAGAAAAATTAGCAACTTACCCCAGTCCATCCTGGATTATGTGGCCTACCATGTGCCAAGTTGATAATGTTGTAAGGGATACCAGAAGGGGTGTCCCATGCTGGCAGCAGTCTGTCAGCAATTTCTCTAGCCTTATCAAGAAAAACCTTATCCTCTGAGAGATCATACGCACTAAGAAGTCCGCCTACAACTCTGGATCTCAGTGAAAATATACAAAATTATATATGAGAAAATAACTAAATTTTGAAAATGAAATATTCAGACATTACAAAAAGAAACAATTTGTAACCGTTCAATTGAACAGAGGAAAAAAAATCAACTAAATTTTAAACCTTATATTGCAACCTTATGGTAGTCTCGAAAACACTGGCCTCATAGTCCTTGTTAAAATCCAATGAACTACTAACCCAACTGTTGACAACATCACATAAATTAAATATTAGTTGTATATTATAGCAAAATCATAAATCCGATTGCTGCACAGGTAATAAATTGTATTGTTAAATTAAGAAGTGAGATAGAGAATATTAGATTAAATAAATAAAACAGAAAACAGGGAAATGCATGAATCAATACGTAGGTGAATTACAATGTTAAGGAGGTTAAAATGCATGAATGGAAACTCAAGAAAACATAGATAATAAAAGGCAAAAGTTGCATAAATATAATAAATGTATGAAATATGAAGTCTCGCAGCTAAAGCTTTTTTCAAGCAATTTTGATCAAATACATGGGATAATATTTTCAGTAGTTCTAATAACACACTTTACATTATATCATTGTGCTATTTTACCAAATTACCAGTAAAAATGAAAATGAATTCAAAGTCACCATCACCACTACAAAGTAACTTATCAGCCTCTGGCCAAGGCAAAAAATTAAAACAGAAATTTTTTTAGGAAAGTTGACACAAATGCGAACTCATCTGTACGTTGATCAACTTTGGCTTCCATAAAGAAAATCAAGTCAGGGCAATATTTCCTGGCAATGTTATTCAAGGCTTCTACAAGCATGTTTCTTCATTATTGTAATTCATACAAAAACAATAAAATTATTATAATTCAAACAAAAAACAATGAAAGAAACATAAATATACCATAAACAAATGTAGAGATTATAAAAAAAACAGTTATAGTGTATTCCGGAGAAAAAAAAAATATTAGACCCACTAGAATAATAATTCTGAAAATAAGCCAAACGATATAGAAGAAAAGGCTAAAATTTGCAATTTTAAAAGTAATATGAGATTTTTGTGCCTTCCCTTTGAAAGATTAAGATCGTGTAAGAATCCACTGGGATATTATCATTGTATTCCATTACAAAACCAATGGATGCATTAGCTAGCCACAACAATAATATTAAAGCTTTTGTTCAGTAAAATGAGCCTTCATTTTTTCTTCAAGATGAAGTAACAACCATTATAATAATTTACCCCGTTTATGATGGCACATGGCTTTCACATGTTTAAATAGTAGTCATATTGAAATAATTAGCCTAAAATGAACTTATATACACCTTAAAAATGAGTAACGGACTTACAATGCACATTTTGAAAAATTAGGGACTAAAGTACACATTTTTAAAAAATAAGGGACTCCAAGAGCTTTTTCCCTCAAAAAAACTATATATTAGAATTCTAAGCAGCTCAGGCGAAATTTTTGGTTTGAAGAAGCTTTCTTGTTTCTATGCTGCTGGATGATCCTTCAGTTCTAGGAAATAACTATGTTTGGTCTAACAAACAGGCTTACCTTTCAGTTTAACTAATTTAAATTCAATTGGGTGATCTTTTTTACTTTCATTTACTGTCTTACTGAAAATCATTGAGAGACAGTATTTAAATACCATGGTAGCCAAGACAGGGGACAAACAAGCAGATATCATCAGTGATGGTATAGCAACATTAATTGAACTGATAAAAAGGGACAAGTATAATAGATTACTTCTGTCCTAGGACTTGAAGGACTAAGAGGACGTAGATGACACAGTAAATATCAAGGAAAAACATATATATAGCAGATGTAAGACCACATAGGGAAAAAAATCATACATAAATTAAGAAACTAATGGAATTTATTGGAAAATATTAAAGATAATTCATGGGAAAACTCATGCAATGAAAAGGACAAAAAACCCTATGAGAGCTGGCTCAACTTACTCATATTCAATTATAAGAAGAGTGATTAAGAGTTGTCCAAAAATTGAATATTTTATATTCTAAATTATAAAACTTTGTTTCAAGACAAAAAAAGAAAAAGAAATGGAATTCTACCAAAATAGTCAAAGTGATGTGACATGAGTCTATATGTAGTGTAGCCTAGCTGAAAGATAAAAACAACAAAAAGAATAAGATCTTTGAACTCACTCTTTTGCTTTTTGGAACTGGTCATGAAGACCCATGATATATAAAGTATCAAGAGCATCTATTAGTGTTGCTCCGAGTCCACCAAAACTATTGACACCGTTCTTTGATTGTGGCTGGTACATGAAAATAATGATGTTAGTTCAGATAATACCTCTAAACCAGACAGGATTGAAAATAATAAAACTTGCTCTGCATTTAGCTTGTGATCATTACATATATCACACATCACCAATGCAAATAACCTTAAAGCTATCAGACCATTGAGCAAAGCACAGGAAGGCTTTACGTGATTTAATATTTTATTTAAATATACATTTAGTGCTTTCAGTAGGAAATCATTAGTCTCCAGAACACTGAGCAAAGCACAAGAGTAATGTACATTGTTGACTGCTCTCAATACTTCTCCACATGTTGGAATGGCTATCCTCCAGTAACAGGTTCGGGAAGTTAAAGCTCTCTCATGCCTAACAGAGAAAAAGCTACCTATCCACCTTCCTAGAAAACATAAACCAAAAACCTAGCCCTTTTACTTTCACATTTTTTCAGAAAAGAGTCATTTTCTGTGTGTTTTGTGAGGCCTTGTCATTTATCCAGTGTCTATTAGAGCATGTACATAACCAAAAATGCTTTCAATCTCAAACATCCCGTAATCTTAATATGTAATACCAAAGCAACAAGGATTTGATAAATTTAGAAATATTATAAGACAAAAAAGTTGCTTTCAGAAATAAAAATGTGAAGAAGAAAGAGAAAGCAACTTCTTAAAAGTAAATGAAGTTGTTCTCTTGACATGAAGCTTTTGTGTCTCTTGAAATTACACCCGGCTTTTCATAAAAATGGGTATAGGACACAAAGTAATTGGCTTAGTTTTCCATCGTTTAGTTTATACCATTAGTTGAGGTGGTATATAGAAAAACTTTTCTTCTCCCATTTTTCTACCATATATTTTTATAATGAACCAAATAACATAAAATCTGAAATGGCTAAAACAAATCTGTAACATCTTCAAGTGGATTTGTCACACATAGAGCAGATTAATACTTCAGTATACCTGAAGTTCATCTTGTCCCCATGCATACTTCTCATATGAACTCCATGCATGGATCATAGCTTCCCTAACTTTTTCTCTTCTTTGAACATTGGTTGGATCATCCGGAACATCTTTCTTCGAGGGCACACTGTTTTTGTAACTATATTTGATCTTCCCTACAGCATCAACTTCAGCACTCTTTAACTCTTCCAACTGGAATAGGAGATGGCTAGTTTATAAGTTAAAGAAACCCTAAAAAGTTCGATGTAAATTTCATTTTATCTTTAGCTTAAAGCAAACAAGGGTGACCGGTGAGTTGAAAACAAAACTATTCAATATTTATCAGACAAATCACAGTAGTTGTCCTTGTCCATTACTCCAGCCCAAAATTTTATAATTCTAAAATGAAACAAAAAGTATGAGTTTAGTAAACATTACATAGCCCTTTACTCCCTTCCCAGAAAAGCAAACAACAAAATTAAAAAAGTACTTAATAGAAGTAGTGGGAGCAGTAGTAGACTTGATTAAGAAAGGGGAGGAGGGAGGGGGGGGGGGGGAGCTACAATGAATAGATCGTAAATATGCCAGCCAAAGATCATATTAATTTCAATAAACCATGTAATATAAATTTAAAAGTCTTACCAAATTATGCAAATTGTTTAGGTCATCTTTTAATTTTGAAATTTCCACCTGCATGCAAAAATAAATACCATTAAATAAAACACAACATGGTATGTAACATAGCCAAAGACTGACGATTTCCTATGAGAACATTCAAGCTGGGAAATGCCAGTTTGTGATCAGCTCTTCGGGGATACCAAACTAGGACCCCAAACGCTCTATAATTTATGTGACTATTCATACGCCAAAAACACATAATCATTCCTCTCCTTGGGCTTATGGAACAGAACATAAGCAAAAAGCAGTCAACATTCCAAAATCTGAAACATAAGATCATAACGTATTACCAATTATGGTAAAATGAATCCTGCAACTCCTATGCATGCTACCTTTTATACCCCTCCTTTATTTTCTTTGCTAGATCCCCAAGCTTTTCAAAACAATTCAAACCCATTCCCCGTGGATTATCAATTACAAATGAGGAGCGACAAATGTAAAATAAAACTCATCAAAATATAAAATCAACCCCAGATCGATTTCCCAGGTAAAGTTAGTGACTAAATCCTTCTCATACAGCCCTATAGCATCTTAGTTTTTGACATTTATAAGTGAACTATAATTATAAGAGGAGGAGAAATTCCGGTGATTAAAAACAACCGTTATTTATTAATATTGTGTTCGAACAAATCCAATCCATATAAAAGAATTAGATTCGTGATAAAATTACTACTTCATCCGGAACTTTCTCAGCGACCAAACATAGATAACAATCAACTAAATTCGAATTTAAAGAATATATAAAGATCCAAGGAAAAATTAGGAGAGTGGTACCTCGTGTTCTCTGACAAGAGTTTGACGGTCCCAAACGACCAAAGTGACAGAAACAAAGGCAATCAAGAGAAATGCCAAACGTTTGGGTCTCTTGAGGTAATACGCTGGATTACAATACCTCAATCTACTACTCGATGATCTGCTTCTCGCCATTAGAGATCTGTCTCTTCCTTTCTCTATCTCTAGCGATTTACTCAAAGCATCGTTTTTGGAGGGTTGCTTTAACAAATCCGAAATGCCAAGAAGAAAAGAATAAGGGGAGGCCTCTTGTTTTTTTTTCTTTCGGTCTCCAGGAGAAACTTGACTTTTATCTCTGAGGAGACTTCAATACATTAATTTTTTTTTTATTTCTTTTACTTAAATTGATAGTAAATAAAGGATAATCATCCATACAAATCGATGAAAAATTGTATACACACAAGATAACTCATCATAATTCATAAATATAATTTTTACTCCTGACATACCATAATATATTAATTTCAAATTGAAAAATATCAAATAATTTAATTTTTTTTAATAAAAATATTTTTTTAAATTAATACTATATAATTGAAATATATTAAGCATCAAACTTAAAAAAAATTAAGTTTGTGTATTTCACAGAGGTTTAGTTTCATTACACTATAATAATACGATTAGCAATAAAATTACTTAAAAAATCTTATTTTTAGATAATTTTTAAAGATTTATGAAATATAATATTTATCATGCAATTTAAATAAAAGAGAACCACATGTTAAAATTATCAAAATCATTTAATGTAATATAATAGTTTAAAATTCATGTTTAGAAATGTTGAAATTTAACTTATATTTAGATACAATTCCATTGCATGAGAATCCATGGAAAAGCTAATACTAATATATAAGTAATACTCATTTATATTATATATTCACAAATAAAAAATTAATAAAAAAATATAAGTGAGGTAAAACAAATAAAGTCATAAAATAGTATTTATAAGAAAAAAAATATTGACTATTGAGTAATGATAAATTGATAAGACATTCTCTATGATACATTTTAACAATTTATTTTAACAAAAATAAATTTTAAATATCAAATAAACATGTCAAAAAATCAAAATCAAAAATAAAAGTTATAAAATAAAATAGAAAATAAATTTTGTTATGACAAGGATTAAAGTATCAAAACCTACAGAATACATAAATTTAAGACTCTTGTAATTTAGCCTATCTCAATTCTCTTATAAGTTGCAAGCATGTTTAAAGACTTCGTTAGTCCTTAAAACAAAACAATTCTTTTATAATTATCAAAGAAAATATCAAAAACAAATTATTAACAAATTGAAACTCGATTTTTGAATTTTTAATATGTATTGTTTAAGAACACTTTATTAGTGTTGTGTACATAGTAAATAATAACATATTTAATTAAACATTTATGAGTTTTAAAATTATCTCTTCTTATGAAATTTAGAAGAAAAAAAATTAAATATAATATAGGTGTATTATTTAAAATTTAAACAGATAGTGAAAATATATTTGAGAACATAATTTTCACAAAAATAACAATAAAAATTTAATATAAAGATAGAAAATAAAAATATTAAATAATATTAATTTTTAAATATTTAAAATTAACATATTTATTCATACATTAATAAAATAATTATTCCTAAAAAATATCACAATAATTTTTAATACATTGATAACATAATCATTAATGAAATTGAAGAAAGACTTCAATCAATATTATTATAAAAAAATAAAAATAATGTGTTTAATAGAGTAGAATTAAAGTTATAAATTCAATTTAAATAAAATATGAATATAGAGTTTTTCTTATAAAGTTATAATAAATATAAATAAAATGTATAATAAATATAATTTTTAATAAAAATAACAATAAAAAGTTGTTAATTTATTAGACAATAAACGTGATTACATTTTATATAAGTTATGTATAAAAAAACTAAAGATAAAAAATGTGTGGATTATAGTGGTAAAAGATAAACAATAGTGTTAGAATGGATATAATACAGGCGGGACGATTATGTTAATAACCATAACCATCCCGCATCAATTTCGGATATATTCGGTTAATAATAATAATTTTTTTTACAATTTAACCACATTTCTTATTTCTTAATATTTATTCAAGAATATATTTAGTTTTAAAAAATTAAATATTACCTTAATTTTTATTTTATTATATTACTTAAAATATTGGTATTAATTTTATTTATTAACTATTTAACACATATTTTTAAGTAAAATAAAAAATTATAAAGTAAGAATAAATAAAATTCAATCTAAGTATATAAATATGGTGTGTTGTATTATTAAAATTGTATTTTTTATGTAATTATATGTGTAGAAAATAATAATATTTATATATGTTCATTTTTTATTAAACACAATTTTTGTATTATAATAATCATTTATATCACGTGTCTTATCGGTTATGATTATTTTTGTGAAAAATTATTAATTTTTTATAAATAATCATAATTTCGATTATACATAATTAAAATATCCACCCTTAATAGGCATATATTACTTAAGTTAGTTTTTGAACTATTTTATAAGCGAAATTTATCTCATTAATTTTAGAAAACCCAAAACTTAATTGACCTATTACCTCCCTCAAAAAAACCAACCTATGAGGTCAATTTTAAGTTTTAAGGAGATTATATTTATGGTTTTAGACCTATCAACATAATATGATATAAAAAGTTTGGTATGATTAAAATAGGAAAAACATATAATATAATTTAATGTTAAAATTATTACCATCACATATTCTATTTATTTAATCTTGTATCACCCAGAATAGATAAGATAGTTTTAATAGATATTGTGCAAATATAAAATTATGATTGTTTTAAAATTAATTATTAAAAACTCTCTACATAATAATAATAGATAAATTAAAAAAATTAGCATTAAACATCAAATAAAATTGTAAATCATAGTAAAATCTCATATTATCAATCAATAACATGTAGTTTATATAATAATATAAGAAAAATGATTAATTTTTGGATTAAATTAAGAGTGACTTAAATGATGTATGAAACATAAGCGATGGAAGTGATTGTGAGTATATAATACTTACGGATTAGTTTTAGATTTTATATTTTTAAATAAATTTAAAATTATAATTATAATACATAAAGTTATAATTGATAATATATTTTAAAAAATCAATATACATTAATATTATAAGTTTTGTTTGGTTTATTTGATTTTTATAACTTTTAGACCTTTAACCAAATCAATAAGATCGATTTTGATATTTTTTTAACTTATTTGGGCTAACCAACGTCAAAAATAATATATAGATTCTATTTGATCTCGAACTCAAGCTAATTAGTTGTTTTTTCGAAGAAAAAAAATACCCACTCTTAATGAAAGATATATTTAAAAAAAATTGAAAGAAAATCTAAATCTAAATCTAAATCTATTTAACTAAAATCATAACGACTTTTAAAAAAAAATTAATATAAAAATATTTTTTATCACAATTTAATACATGCATAAATTCACATGATACAATCAAATTAACTCAACTTAATAAGTGAACTCACTTATAATACATGCATAAATTCACATATACAATCACATAATTTTACATTCAATTAATAACTAATATATAATTTGATGTAAATAATAAATTGATGCATATATATCTATTCAATCCCTATTGTTCTAAGAATGTACAATTGATAAAAGTAAAATATTTGAATAAAATAATAAAAAATAAACAAAATATATTTTTAAATAAATAAATCAATCAACTCTCTGCTTTATAAATGCAACCACCAACTTTCTTTTCATATATATTTATAATTTTATAAAAAAAAATACCTTAGGATTAAGGGAAAATGTTAACAATTAAGATGAGCTGTCAGGCTATGTACTAAGCTTGAGTTTATTATGAGTTGTAGCAAGTGTTTGTTATGAGTGCTGTTAAGAATCTGCTATCACATGTGCTATATACCATCAGCACATATATGAATTACATTAAATACAATCCAATTTTTTACTTTTATCCCTTGCTCTCCGTTCTCTCATTCTCTTATCATTTATCACAAATATACGAATTTAGAATTATAAACGAAATACAAATATATGAATTTGGGAGTAAGATGATCTCAATTAGAGGTGTCCAACGGTACGATCCGGTCTAGTTTTGGAAAAAAATATTTAACCGGACCTGACCATTTATATTACTCGGATCGGACTGAACCATTTGATTTATAAGATCGTTCGATCCGATCCGATTCGATTTTCCGGTTTGGTTCGATTTTTTGGACATCTTTAATGAAAAATAATGTAAATTTTTTAATATATTTATTAAAACAGTTCGATATGGTTCAACCGATTTAAACCGGTCCAAACTATTTAATTTATAAAACTGTTCGATCCAATTCGGTTTTACGATTTGGTTCAGACCGGACCGGTTTATGGACACCCTTAATCCCAACAAACGACTTAAAAGGAAGATAAAAGGGGTAAACTTGATTTCCCACTTCTTTTCTATTGTTTTGACCTTTTTTTTTTAAGGGAGCAACAAGGACTTCTTTTTATGTAATTTTAACCATGATGGATATTTTCATGCAAATAAATTAAGACTTTTCTTAATAAAAAAATTAATAATCTTTTGAAGCTACAAAATACTTTGTTTTTTTTTTTTTTGGGGGGGGGGTTAGAAAAATTATGATATTTTTTTTACTTTTGGGTTTGTCTAACTGTAACATGTTTTGTGTTATTTTTAGGGCTATTTATTTGTTTAGGTATGGCTAAATCATAAATTCATGTCCTATAATTTGTTGGTATCTGATAGTTGTCATGCTCATTATTTAATGCGCAGGTTAAGGCATGAATGAAAGAAGATAAAAATCTTGAGAGCACAACCTAACCCCAAGTAGTCATCTTCTCAATTAAATCTTTTTTATAAGTTATATTCGGTGTTCTTTTTCAAATTTTCTCTCCACTTAATAAGGATGATTAAGTAAGATCAATTTAACTAGGCTTTCATCAAATTAATCTTATTTCTTGGCATTTATTATTTTTTTCTCCTTGTTTGTTGCATCATAAATTATTTAGAAGAATGGATGAGAAATCAAAAAATTGATTAAGCTTATTTTCTTCTTAAATTTTTTTTACATGGAATACAACATACAAAGAGGAAAGTGCATATCATTAACTTTTAGTTGAGAATTGTTAGCAACATTTTTAAGTAACACATGTGAACTTAATTTTCTAAACATATTTTTTCACGTTTTTTAATAAAAGTTAATGTATAAAAGGAAGTTAAGTCAAATTATTCCTGTTGTTGTAATAATAATCTCAAGAAAAAGGAGATAATCAACGTTTATTTACTTTTGCTGGTGATTTTGATGCTCATTAACGTTGTGTGCTCCATTGCCAAATTCATGAAATATATATTTTTCATATCATATAAGACGACAGGTTATGGTAATTCTTTGAAAAATATATCTTTAAAATTTTTAACAATAATAATAATACTTTCATTTTATTTACATTTCACATTTATTGTAATTGATATGTAATTAACTCATATAATATGTATATTGCTATAAATAAGACATTACTTACCACTTCAAAAGTGGTGATTTTCATGAAACATTCTCATGGTATCATAACAGTCTCTGGTTTAATAGCCATCGTTCCACCTTTTAATTTTTTATTTTTTTTAATTCCAATGGCTTCTTATCCCAATCTTCTTCCTTTAAACACTTTAATATACATGATCTGCATCAAACTTTCTTCCTCAAACTAACTTTATTTATGTAAAAGCCAGTTCCTTCCTCTTCTTGAAAGTCAAGAATTGTTGAAATATTTTGATGGAACTCTTGTGCCGCCAACCCATTTTGAACGTGCTAACTTTACCACACCTAATACCAAATACCTGGCATGAAAAGTTGCAGATCAACATCTACTCAGTCTCTTACTTACCTCCATCACCGAAGAAGCCATGGTTGAGGTTGTTGGCCTCTCCACTACACGTGACGTCTGGCTTACTTTGGAGAACATTTTTAGCCATCACTTAAAGGTGCATGAATTACATCTTAAGGATGATTTACAATTGATGAAACGTGGCTCCAAACCAATTGCAGAATATGCCCGAGCCTTTAAGGCCCCGTGTGACCAACTTCACACCATTGGATGGTCTGTCGACAACACTGACAAAGTCCACTGGTCCCTTTGCGACCTCGGCTCCGATTTCTCCAACTTTTCCATCGCGCAGATGGATCTCACTTTGCTATCCTATGTTTTCGAATTTGGTCTCCAAAGTCGAAAGCTTTGAAATCTTCTGGCAGTTCCTTGAACCCTTTGCCACCACTATTGCGACATTCACTGTCATCAATTAAGGCCAAGCTGCCAACCATGGTCACCACTCTTCAAATCGAGGCAACCAATGGGTCATTTCAGTAACCACACTAGAAAAGTTTTCCAACCGTGGGTGCTCCATCTCTAGGCAGAGATGTCGCCCACCTCGATGCCATATCTATCATATGGAGGGCCATTATGTTGATCGCTGCAACCATCAGTATGCTTGAAATGATTTCTCTATTCATCTTGCTGAAGCATTCAACACCTCTTATTCTCTCTCTGGACCCGAGGCATTTGATTGGTTTTTGGTAATTGGGGCTTCGGTCCATATGACCACTGATCCATCTACTTTGGATCAGCCCACTAATTACATGGGTAAGGACTCTATGTTTGTAGGAAACAGTGCATCTCTACCCATAACCTACATTGGTACCCTTTCTCTTGTTCCAAATATTCATTTATTATATGTCTTAATCGTTACTCATCTTATTAAAAATATTCTTTCAATTAGTAAATTAACATCTTATTTTTCTCTTTCTGTTACATTTACTAATAATTCTTTTACTGTCAAGAATTGTCAAACTGGAAGGGTGATGGCAGCCGATAGAAGGGATGGCAACCTATATGTGTTAGAGCATAGAAATTCTGCTTTTATTTTTGTCCTTAAAAATAAATCACTACATGCTTCATATGATTTATGGCATACTCATCTTAGACATGTAAATCAATCTATCATTTATTTTTTAAATAAAAAGGAAATATTTATCTTACGTCTCTATTGCCATCTCCCACTTTGTGCAGTACATGTCAACTTGCGAAAATCATTGTTTGTCTTATTCTTAAAATGAACATAGGTGGTCTCATGTGTTAGATCTTATTCATTGCAACGTTTGTGGTCTTTCCCCCATCAAATTGAATTTGAGTTTTGCTTAATATGTTATTTTCATTAATGATTATTCTCGATTCACTTGGCTTTATCTTTTAAAATTTAAATCTGATTTTTTTGATATTTTCCTCCAATTTCAAAAATTTGTCAAAAATCAACATTCCACTTATATCAAAATATTTCAAAGTGACGATAGTGCCGAATTTACTAGCAACTGTTTCAAAGCTCACCTACGTACCTTTAATATCCATCATCAACTATCTTGTCCATATACACCCCGCCCAAAATGGTCACGCTGAAAGAAAACATCGCCATGTAACTGAGAGTGGCTTGGCCCTTCTTTTCCACTTTCACCTTTCTCCTTTCTTCTGGGTTGACTCTTTTAGCACTGCAGCTTACATCATAAACTGGTTGCCCACACCGCTTATTGGAGGTAAGTCACCTTTTGAACTTCTCTATGGTTCTTCTTTGAATTATGAGAATTTTCATCCTCTTGGTTGTCATGTTTATCCTTGTTTACGTGATTATATGTCACACAAACTTTATCCTCGTAGTATTCCTTGCATTTTCTTGGGTTGTAATCCCTTTTACAAGGGTTTCGTTGCTTTGATCCCACCACCACTAGGCTTATACCCCCACATGCTCAATTTGATGAAATTCACTTCCCTTCTCTCGATAGTTCTCAAGCCCAAGCCCTCTCTTCTCTTCTTATTTCCAATTTTTTTGAACCATGTCTCCTTCATACCAATCCACTCTTATCTTCTATTGCACCTCGTTCCCAACACGTTCCTCAATCCGGTTCTTCCTAATGTATTATTTGTACTAACCCTGTGGATGAGTCTGTGTAGGTTATTGATTATCTTGTAGGTCCCTCTTCGTCATACCCGGTCCCTAGTCCACCTTGAATTGAGATCGCTACTGAGATAATTCTAGATCCTTCTACTCCTACATATTTGTTGGGCTCTCATCCTATGTTTACACGAGCCAAAATATGGATTTTCAAAACTCATCATCCGACGAATCTTGGTATTCTTGGAACAGTTGGCCTTTTTCCTGCTCTTCTTACCTTTATTGAGCCCAAAGGATTCAAATCTGCTGCTAAGAATTATGCCTGCTTGCAGCCATGGATTACGAAGTCCAAGCTCCACAACAAAATCACACCTAGGTTTTGGTTCCCCGCCCTCCCAACACCAACATTGTGGGTTCCAAATGGGTGTTCTGAACTAAATATATGCATGATGGATCCATTGAGCATTTCAAAGCTTGGCTTATTGCCAAAGGATATACTCAAGTACCTGGTCTTGACTATACTGGCACTTTTAGCCTTGTTATCAAGGCTACCACTGTTCGTGTTGTGCTTTCTATTGTTGTCACCAACAGATGGTCTCTTCGCCAACTTGATGTCAAGAATGTCTTTCTTAATGGTACTCTTATTGAAAATGTTTATATGAAACAACCTCTTGGGTATATTGATCCTTGCTTTCCTAATCATGTAGGTTAGTTGAAGAAAGCCATTTATGGTCTTAAGCAAGCACTTCGTGCCTAGTTTCAATGTTTCAGCTCCTTTCTTCTTTCACTTGGCTTTTCCTGTAGTCATGTTGACACTTTTCTCCTTATTTTCCATAAGCAATCTAACATAATATACTTGCTTATTTATGTTGATGATAACATTATCATTGGTAACAACTCATCTCTCCTTAACAACTTCACTTGCAAGCTTCATTTTGAGTTTGCCACTAAAGATTTGGGCCCTATTAGTTATTTTCTTGGTCTTGAAGCTTCAACATACCAATGGTCTCTTCCTTAGTAAGATGAAGTATGTACATGATATTCTTACTCGGACTTAGTTACTTGACAACAAACTAGTTCATACCTCTATGGTTGTTGTGCAACACCTTTCTACTGATGGTATACCTTTTTTCGGATCCTAGTCTCTACAAGTCTCTTGTTAGTACCCTTCAATACTTGACCATTATGCGGCCCGATATTTCCCATGCTGTAAATTATGTTAACCAGTTTCTACATGCTCCAATAGAGGATCATTTTCTTACTGTTAAGCGTATTCTTCGCTATGCCAAATGCACCCTTCATTTTCACCCTTTTATTACTCTTGGAGCCTTAGTTGCTTACTCTGATGCAGATTGGGCAGGTTGCCCTAACATTCGTCAATCTACCTCTGGCTACTCCATTTATCTCGGCGCCAACTTGGTTTTTTGGAGTGCCAAGAAGCAACCTACTGTCTTTCGCTCTAGTTGTGAATTTGAGTATTGTGCTCTTACGTCCATTACAACTGAACTTTTTTTGGGTTATGCATCTTCTTCGTAATCTACATATATCTACTCCTCAGCAGCCTCTTCTTCTATGTGATAAAAAAGTGCCATTTTTTTGAGTTCCAACCCCGTTTCTCATAAGCTGGCCAAGCATGTTGAGTTAGACTATCATTTCCTTCGGGATTTTGTTGTTGTTGGCAAACTTTGTACTTAGTATAGGTTGTCGATATCTTCACCAAAAGTCTTCTTCGATCATTTTTTGACTTTTTTCGTTCCAAGCTTCACGTCTGTTCTAATCTAGCACTCAGCTTGGGGGGTGTAGAAGGTTAAGGATACTTTGCCTTATTTTAAAGCTTGACATATGTGAACTAAATTGAACATTAATTCTAGGAGATTTTTTTGTATATGTTTTCTATTTTATTTACTGATAATTATATTTTATATAGTTATTTTCATCTATTTTATTAATTATAATTGCTATGTTCTTGACATTGTTGGTTAATTTTAGTTAAATAAATTAATATTCACCTTTTATATGTTAATAAATACATTTTTAAGAAAATTAAATAATTTGTATCGAAAATGTACTTAATTGCAAATTTATGTCCAAAAATCTAATTTCAAATAAATAAGTGCTTAATTGCAATTTATAAAAGTCAAAAATATAATTTAAATTAAAATTGGGCTTAATTTTAATTATTAAAAATTTAAAATTTAATTTAAATTAGAAATGGGCTTGATTACAATTAAAGAAAGATTAAAATGTAATTTGAATTAAATTTGTGGGTCAAAATGCAATTAATAAAAATTAAATTTTCTGCTCAGGAGAAGAATGCCACTCGCACCACTCACGACTCTCATCACCCACCGTTCGATCATCCAATCAACGGTCCAGATTGGGCGAGTGCATTCCAGACGAGACAAAAGAGAGTACCCAATATATCTGTTGCACGTAGCTCGGCACCCAGTGGAGCCCACCTACCGCACAGGCCGGCGTGTAGTGTGGGACCCACATGCGCAGAATTTCCCCAAGGTGCATCGCTCACCGTTGGATCGGTTGAATGGTTCAGATTGAAGCGCGTGGAACCAAGCTGTCGCACACCGAACCACTTGTTAAAAAATCTTGTGCGATGCGGATCATCCAAGCAGCGTGCACCAATGAGTTTTACAGAATAAGAAGAAGCCACGTGTCTTCTAAATCTTCCAGCGAATAACATGATGACACGTGGCATGAATTTAGTAAACCAAAACGCAAGTAAACGACGCACGTTTCCAACCACACCGTTGTCTGCCACATGTCCCCGCGCGCCATGCTTTCGTGCGGTGCAATTATATGTACCCGTTTTCCTCTCGCCAATTGAAGGCTACCACGTGTCCCACTATATTTTCAACCAATCAGATCGCGACACGTGGTAACGTGTATTGAAAACAAAATCAGAAGCGCGCAACGTTGTCTCCCACTCAGTTTAAAATAATATTTTTGTTGTAACCGTTTGTCCCCCACGCATTTTTATTTTTCGATAAAAAAATGTCTACCCGCGTGTCTAAAAAAATATTTTTTTTTTGATGTATTTTTGGAGCTATAAATAGGTGATATTATGATAGAGTTTTGGAGTTTTTTGGAAAGTTTTGGAGATGTTACAATTTTTGTGTTGTTCGGTTCTGGACTGTGGAACACACAGAAGCCATTTTTGGCTTCTGTTGTGTTCTATGTGTGTCAAATATTAACGATACGAAATGTTTTAAATTTCCTTTCTTCTTCTTCTAATTTTTCTGTATATGTTGTAATTTTATTTTTAATTAATGAAGTAATTTAATTTTTCTAGGGTTGCATTTGATATAAATTTATGAAGCTTTGATTTTAATTATTTTTGATAGATTTATAAGACGTTCGATTTGTTCGTTATATTTTGTGCTTAATGCTTTTTGATTATTTACGAATTTTATCAAATTGATCTGTGGCACATAAATAAACTTGGAAGAGGTATTTGTGTGTATATTGCTCGTAGATAGAATGACATGTATGATGAAAGATAGAAATATACCTTAATTGTATATGTGGCCATTTGAGAACTTAGAACGTAATGAATCTTGGTGAATTTAATTCTCATAGAGATATAGTGAATTGATTTAACGAGGTGTGTTCATACGGAGCTCGGAAGAGATGCATGGATAAAATTAGAAGTTTTAGGTTGACAAATTAAATGTACTAAGAAATATAAATCAAAAGAAAATAACATGATTTGAGTGGATTAATTTGGTGAAAAATTGCAATCCTAGATTTCTTTTATTTTGTTAACTCTTTTCTTTAACTTTTTCTAAATCAACGATTGTTTTGAATAAAATCAAAGAGAAATAATTTTAGTACTCGACAAACTGTAGTAACAAATTTCCGTGGGAACGATAACTTATCAAATTTTATTACTTGTGACTATGTATGCTTGCACGTTTTATGTTCTCTAAAAGAGACAATATTTACATTTCATATTCATTGTAATTGATATGTAATTAACTCATATGATATGTATATTGCTATAAATAAGACATTAATTATCACTTCAAAAGTAATGGTTTTTATCAAACATTTTCAATGGTATTGACATCAAAGGTTTATTAGAGAAGTCATTGTAGAGGAGGAATAAAAATTCAAGAGAAGTAAGATTTGAGAGATTAGAAACGGGAATAGAGAGATGATTGCTTAAGACTCAAAACTTAGAGCTTAGAGAAAGAAGCGGGTGATTCGAGTGTGTATAAATTGTTGGTACGAGAGAAGGAGATGGATATACATTTCACTTAATTTATGTTAAAATTATACATTTTATTTAATTTATATTAAAATTATAACTAATGCTATATTTATAATAAGTTAAGATTGTATAAAAATAATAAATAAAATTTTGGTAATATATTTATAATAAATTTTATAGTATAAAAATTTGTTTATTTTAAATTTTATGAGTGATATTTTTATTATTAAAAAAATAAAAATAGAAAAAGCTCCATTCTCCCCTTGGTATGGCCTCGGTTTCACACCTCCTCAAAACCCCGTTCTATTCTCCTTCAACCCCAATTCTCCCTCTTTCCACAGAGAAGGCCTCCTCCAATATCGACTCTGATAATCGAAGCATCGCTTTTTCGTCGGAGGGTCCAAAAACTTAAACAACGATCCGATATTGACGTTGATCTTAATGGTAATTCCGTTTCATTTATCCTATTTGTTTGTCCTACTTATTTTATCAGTTTCCCGTTACCGTGAAAAAAAAGGGTGATTATTTGATAGAAAACAATTCCAGTTTGCTAACTTAACTGATAAATCGCTTCAATTTATGTTAACATACTGTTATTCAGATCTGTTTTTATGTTTTTGTCTTTATATATTGTTGTCTCTATTTATCAACTGAGGAATAATTGGCAATGGGTCATTTAATCTTGGAATTGATAGTTTGGGTATTGATACGAAGGTGGGAGCAACCTATGTGCAGAAATTTGTAAGAAAATTAGTCAGTGTTGCTAATTTGTGAGAGAAATTAAGGTGCAAGAATGGATGGCATTCATGGGAGTGATGCCCGGATGCATATGGTCGATGCCCAACAACATCAAGTGCATGTACAGTATGTACAAGGTCATGACCCTCATGGTTTGCACCATCTGAGCAATGGGAATGGGATGGGTGATGAGCATGATGATCCCAATAGGGGCAGTGGGGGTGGCCGTGGCACTGAGGATGAAGATGTAGCTTGTGACCCAGGGAATATTTCTGATAATCACAATGCTATTGTTGATCATGTTAGTGACACCGGGGACCAGCTCACACTGTCCTTTCAGGGGCAAGTTTATGTCTTTGATTCCGTGTCTCCTGAAAAGGTGATTTTCATCTATTAAGGATTTTGAATTTTATATTTGAATTGGTTTTATGTCATCCCAACACGCAAGGGTACAAAAATGGTAACCTCTGACTGTCATTTCATTCTTTATGTAATAAGAATTAGTTTCTTAATCATGCCATGTTAGCAATGATGCAATTTGACTTTTAAGTAGACGCACATAAACTCTTTGTTGAGTGTATTATACAGACACAATTAAACATTATATCACACAAAGTGCTAGTAATTGTGCTATGTTTTCTAATATTTAGTATAATAATAAATGATATCATCCAAGGAAGATATTATATGCACCATATCTGTATAATTACGAGCAAGGCAGTCTATATTGTGTCTGGCTGTAGGCCTTCGGCCTTGTGGCTACACTCTAGTTTAAGTACTTTGCTGAAGATAAATGGTTTTGATCGTCTTTAGGTTCAAGCTGTGCTATTATTGCTGGGAGCCCGCGAAGTACCCCCCAGCATGCCCGTTATTCCAGTCAGCCCTCACAATAGTAATCGGGTATGAGAATTGGGCCTGAAATGATTTTGTTATAATGTAATTTTTAATAGTACATTGCTAATGTTGACTTCTGCAGGGGCTTGCTGGTACTCCACAACGTTTTAGCGTCCCTCAAAGGCTGGCTTCACTGATTAGATTCCGTGAGAAGCGTAAAGAACGAAATTTTGAAAAGAAAATTCGTTACACCGTCCGTAAAGAGGTAGCTCTTAGGTATGTCATTTGTTTTGTCATTATAATCTTGTTGAAATAAATTCACTGAATGGCAAATTGTACAGTTGTCTTGTGTTGTGATTACAAGTTGAGCTGTTATCGTTCCTTCTTCTTTCTCTTCTCTTCTTTCTTTTTTAGTTTAGTGAAAGTTCATCAAAACAATTGTCCGCAAATATCAATCGAAACTTGAACCCTTGTATAGGTATGCAATTTAAGAAAGCACAACAATTGAAATGGGTAGTCCGTATTGGTATCAGATCTATTCCCTTGTTCTGATCTTTCCATTTTTTTTACCCATTTCTTGGGCAAAGTCTCCCAACTATATTTGAAAATGAATTGGTTATCCATAAAGATAAAGAAAGCTTTCTTTCCGCTTCTTGCTCTAAAAATTCAGAAAGACTTGTCGGAAATCGCCGGTTGGGTTGGTCCAACCAAGAAAGGCATGGGAGTCTTTGGGCATTGCTTCAGAGTTGAGGCTGTATTTAGATTTTCTTATTTTGACCTTTATCAATTTATCCGAGGGTGAAACTTTTGAGCCTTTATAACTCCCATTGCAGAGGTTGACTAAATTTTCTTGTTCATCTTGATAATAATGAACTAAGGAGTAACTGTGGTCAAAGAGGACAGGACAAGGATGAATTTCTTGGTGCTTTGATTTGTCTTCGTTCTTGTTCAGATGATACCCGATATTCTCTCTGCACTAAGAATTGTGCATTGTGAAGAAATATGATCAATATTTTACATGTTGTATCAGTGATGTCCATAGCTTGCTGTTGTCTTCCAAATTGCCAGTGTGTTAAAAACATTATAGTACTTGGTAAATACCATATATAGTCTTCTGCAATTTAAAACAAAAGTTAGATATGGTAAATTAGTTGTGAAATTGGGTTAGTTGTTTATGGCTAAGAGGGCCATGGTAATTATATTTAGTTATTTTCCTTAAGGGTAAAGATGGAAGCATGAAATTTTTTTCTTAAAGGAACCTAATTTTTTTGGAGTCAACTCTTGAAAAGTTGCTCTCTTGCAGCTTCTATAACTTCCCAAGTTTTTATTCAAAAATGGACAGTATTTTACCAAACTTTTAATACTGTGATTTTTTTTTTGGCAACGGTTTATGGCTTTACTGAAAGGGGATAAGGATTTTAGTGTACTTTTGATTTTAACTGCTGAGTTACTGATAATCTGGCATACATATATGTTATGGATATTAATGTCAACTTATGCACCAGTCAGCTTCCTTCTACGATTGGCAGCTTTTGTAGTTTCTGTTGCTGAATCTTCTTGTTGAAATGTTTGGACTGATTTTCTACAAGAGGCTACTTTGGAATTGTGTTTCGTGATACAAATTATCCACAAATATTGCATGTAATCAATAGTCAACGTTATTGGAGTGCATATAATGTCTGCTCTCACTTGTGGACATATTTAGAGCAGCTCAATTTGTTTTTGTTTATGAGAAACTTGAATGTCATGGATCCAAAAAATGAAGTACAATGGAGGACCATCCCACCATGGCGGAAATCAATGAAATAACAAAATAAAAAGATGCAGTGCCTTAACAATTATTATTTGAAATAAACATAATCAATTAATCAAATCAATTGATACAAGCATTTATGTCCGTGAGAACAGCTTCGTAAAGAATGCCTCAACAATGTTTTTCATAGCTAGAACTATAGCAAATATTGGAATCTTCTCACATGGTGGAGATATTGAAGGGTATAATGCACCAAAATAAATGATTTTCCATCATAATTCTAGATCATCTTTCCCATCCCAAAAGATTATTTCCTTGTATTCAAGACAAATAGTCCAGCAATTTTGTTTCGAAGTTTACCAAGGTATCCATTACAGAGCTCTCAAAAGTGACATGTATTGCAGATTTTTCGATGAGGTGTTTTAAGTTTAGTAGGTTTGTCCATAAATATTGACTACTCGGGGGAAAGTTTGCTATTCCATTCTTGGGGTGATTCACTATAGCATGTGGATGTTTTCTTGTATGTCTCCCTTACTTTTGACTGGTGCTAGCAACTTCTGAAATTATTATTGTTCTTTGCTTGGGAAACTTTTGATTTCCCTTTGGAATATTTTATCAAGACTACCGAATTTAGACTCTGCAACAATTATGTGGCAAAAAAAAAACAATTATATGGCCAATCAAAAATTAGGCTTGAAGGGTCTGCAAATTTCCTTAAACTGTTTCGTAGTGCTTTGATTGTAATGGGTCTAATGACTATAGTATATTGCTGTAATCTTTCTTGTAGAATACGGAAAAGTTGTCTATCTGATTAGGTAATTATGTTTTCCTAAAATTTAGTTTAAACTTTGATTTAGTTATTCATAGCTGGGATGAATTTTGTTAAATTTACAGGGGTTTCTCTATTTTGGCATAAATTAGTTATATTGATGATTTTCCCTTTTTATGTTGTTGTTTGGTTTTGCCAGCACTTATATTGGAACTTTGATTCTTGTGGGAAACAATTGGTTGTTTAATTCAGCGTTGTTTTGTTCTCCTTTTGTAGGATGCAGCGGCATAAAGGCCAGTTTACATCTTCTAAGGGCAACAATGATGATTCTGCATCAGCTGTTACAAGTTGGGGCTCCAATGAAAGCTGGAATCAGGATGGTAATGGATCCCAACATCAAGAGATTGTGTAAGTTCACATCTTCTATTAATATTACTTTGTGGATGTCTTATTGTAAACTCACTAAGAAACTGTAGTATCTATAGGAGTAATTATTTAATAATCCTACTCTGACAAAGAAGCAATTAGTACAAATATATCAAGTCTGGCCAGGACATCTTAAATTTTTCTTTGGGATGAACTTATGAAGAGAATAAGAGCAGTCAATTTTCCTTCTTTTAGAATTTGTGGCTTGAATAACTATCCGAGAAAAAAATTGAATGACTACTATTGCTTATAAGTATCAAGTCTTGGAATTTAATAGTGGTGTTCCTAAATCCTCAAATTTTATATCCACACCCAAACTTTTTGATGAGTCCATCTAACATAGTTCCTGGATCACATAACCTGAAGAGAAACAACCATTGGGTAGAAAAGTTATAAACTCCAATTTGTTTTGTTTATTCTGAAAATATGTGACGTAGAGATTTACCAAATTCATGAACTTGGAAAAATTCAGGAACATTGGTTACTATGGAAAATTTAAGACTATATTTTAAATGCTGGGATGCATGTGCTTGGGACTCTTAAAATAATGATCTCTATAAACATTTGATAGAACTTTAATATGTTCAGTCTGCTCGTTTGCTTAATAAGATATCTGAGGTCATAGCTCTTGATATTTGATTGTTCCCATCAGGACTGATTAATATCATCGTGAAATGGTTCTTCCAAGGGCATGTTGCCTAATCAATAGAATTCTCTCTTGGTTTGATTATCTTAAGTTCTTAACATTACCTACAATACTTGCATCGTGGACTTTCAGCTGTCGACATTGTGGCATAAATGAGAAGAGTACGCCAATGATGCGACGTGGACCTGAAGGCCCAAGAACTCTTTGCAATGCATGTGGACTCATGTGGGCAAATAAGGTGAATATAAATAAAACAGATTATTTGTTCTTTATTATTCTCATTTATGCATTTTTTCTTCTGCATATTCTGTGTTTTAGAATCATCATCAGAAATAACATTGCTCTCTCAAGGCTTTGCTATATTGTTACTCGCGTGCTGATACATCTGTGTTGATTTGTACTAAGTAAGTAGCAACCCAGATTACTAATATTTAACCTGAAAAGGTCATTTGTACTAATACACAAAATGCACGATTTCACTTGCATGGAGGTTAACTTTAAAGCATTAAAATTGTTCCATGTTTCAAGTGGCATGTCATTATATCAACTTTCTGAGTGAATGGATGATATTCACAAAGAAGGTGAATAGGGATGCCTTGTGTATGTCTGTGGCACTTATTTTTGCAAATCCTGAGCTTTTCCTGCTTATTTTCGGAATAAGACCCAACTTTATTTGTTTCTTTACTATTTGTTTGATCATTGTTGTCTATTGATCAGTCATAAAGTATGCTGGATACTTTTATTTTCGCTTGAGACATTTGAGTCGGTTAAGCTTGACGGTAGGCATCACACTGAACAAAAATGACTAATTTGCATAGGAAAGAAGCAATGAAAAACTTTTATTATCAAAGGCTGGTTATTATGTATTAAGTGATCAACATTCTTTTTTAGTTGGTACTCAGCAGGGGAAAAAAAATGTTTTTTTTGTTTTGGGAAAAGCTCAAAGTATTTAACTTGAACAGTTATGAGGACTCAGATATTACTCGGAAAAAAAAACAAAAACCAAAAAAGAAAAGTCATGCTTTATTTTATTCTTTTTCTTTTCAAAATTGTTAGGGAACACTCAGAGATCTATCCAAGGCCACATCGCAAGCCGGACACAGTGCTTCAATAAGCAGGAATGAGGTGAGCCAATAACTAAATACTTAAAACCAGCTGAGGATTTTGACGATGAGTTGACTTTTTTTGTCTCCTTTCTTCTCGTTACGCAGAACGGTAGTGTTGATGCGAACAACCAAATTGTACCTAGAGTGGCAGGAAATGGTGGTGATTCTGCATGATTGTTCATTTCATGCTATATTTTAGATTAACAGATTTAATTTGGAACTAATTAGGAAGTTTCATTATCGAACCCTCGTCTTTATAACGAGCTTTAAGAAGTTGCTTCATCGCATAAATGTTTTACCAAGATCTTTATGCACTCAAATTTATGCAACATGTTCTCTCTTTGGCAATCTTGTTTTACATATGCCTGGGCTTCTATTTTAGTTGACAATGATAGGATGGAAAGAATCATGTTATTCTTATGTTAGGTTTGACAATTAAGATGGAAAAATTGTTGCATCTCCACCCTCATGAATGCAACAAAGTAATTAGAATGTTGTTACTATGAAATTAGTCATTGCTAAATTATCATCACATTGTTGGGAAAACAACAAAATTTCACATTTCTCATCATCAATCATTAATGATGAGTGTCAATTTCCAAAACGAGTCTTGAGATCAGTTCGAACGACTAGTAATTGACTAGACATAACCGCTAAGTTTATGGGGCCATGTGATTTTGTATCTAAACCATCTTAATTAGTCCCACCAATCAAAATTGGAAACATAATTTTACCTCCATTTTACTCACGTTTTTTACAACTTGATCACTTTCGTGTCATGAATTTCCAATTATTGGTAACACTTGCAATGATACACCAATTGGCATAAGAATATTCGACTCCAGAACCAGTTCGTCCCTTGATTAGTATATGGCCAAGTGCCACGTGACACAAGCCTGCAGGTGTGCTCTACCAGGAAGCCAAAGGACTCCAGTCACAAAAAAACTCTAAACATCACAAATTTATGATCCATGTAATTGTACATCATGTTAGTTGTATTTGTGATATATATATATATATGTATATATAGCTCAGCTCCTATTGTCAATGGAATTTGTTATTTAAGTTTCTTTTTATAAAAGTCTTTCGTATTGACGATAGCAATCTTTCAAAAGCATATTTCAGACTGTTGCTGTCTGCCCACAAAGAATGAAAGCATGAATAAGAGTTTGAGCAGTACGCATTTGATCGGGGTTTCCACATACTGTAACTTGACCTTCTAAAGCTCCAGGTTTATAATCATGAACCACAACCTTTGCACCTGATATCTGTGATGAAATGACCAATGATCAAAGATTCAGAGTAACCCATGGCATCAATTGGTTTTGAAGTTAACTAAAGGATCCATAAACCTACCTGCCGAATCTGATCCAGATTGTTGTTGTTCTCCCCATAAACATGGCTTAATAATGTCTGAGGAATCATGATCTCAATATTTGTGCTGGTTAGAATGATTGAGATGGTGAGTAAAGCAGATCCATAATAAAATTAACTTTGAATCATATATCTCTATCTTGAAATAGTACCAAAAATACTCATGAAGACATGAACAGCTACACATGGTATGTGGACAAGTCTATGTGTGTGTGCGTGTGTTTATGTCCCCCAATCACTCTCTCCACACTTTTATTTACTTTGCTAGGAGCTCTCTATGCGCTTAAAGTCCAAGTTAATATCATACCCCAAAAATAAATAAAAGATGAAAAAAGTTGTCATCGTGTGATGAAAGAAATGTCACAATTGATAACTTCTTTCTGCCAAAAAGTCACTTAGCATTAGTACATGAAAGGAACAGTAACAACAGTTAAAAATTGAAAATGAAAAGTTACCTTGCTAAAGGCCTATTCCCAGAAGCAAAGCATGGACCAATATCATCCCGTCCCCTAGGATTCCCACTGTTGACCCCCTGGAAGAAATTTACCAAAGAAAATAAAATGGCCCATAAGATAATTCATGGAATTAGATTCAATTCCCAACCAAAACATCACATAACACCAACCTGAGGATTCCACATCCTCGGTGACGGTGGATTCTCAAATGTGGGACCTTGTCCTAGTCTCTCACTTCCATATGGATAGGATCGGTCATTTTGAGGTAGAACATTGTGATCCATGGGATGTAGAAATCTGGGTGCATGTTCAAGAGATTGGGATGGAACAGCAGAGCAGTCAATTCCATGATGAAGACCAACAGAATGGTAGGAACCAGGGGAAGCTGGACCATACCTGGGCCCAAAGTGAGGAGGCATTTCAGGGTATGGAGACATATATGTTGGAGCATTGTAATTTGGATGGAGTGACCTCATTGGAAATATTGTTTCTCGAAGCCTGCTAGTGATATGAAATAAAGCATCCTGTACACACGGAAAACTTCCAATAACCTGCCAAAATCACTACGCCATCAAAATCTCAGAGCCAGTTCGGTTTTCATAATTAAAGACAACCAACAAATGGGAACCACCGGAGAAAAAACAATGCAGTATCCATGATTTTTTTCTCCATTTTAATTTTCTCAATAGGAACCATATTTCATTAGAAAAGAAGTGATGAGCAGGACCAAAGGTATATAATTGATCTAATGCTACAAGGAGAGATACAATGGTAAAAGAGATTTGTTAGTGTTATTTTGTTTGTAAATTATTCTGAGAGTCTAACCTAATCTGAAAATGTTCAAGGTTTACTAAGATTTTTGCAAAAAAGAAAAATAAGAATGTAGGGATTCATTAAGAGATGACTAAAGCAGCCATCTCAAGGCATGAGCTAGAAGAAATACCGAAAATGCATGAAATGATAAAAACAAACTAAAATTTTGAACTGTTGCAGAAATCTCACTAGTCAAAAGCATTTAACGTCAATCAAGAGGTGCTGAAATGCTTGCCTACGAATGCTCTAGCCTGCTTCCCAAAGAGGGTGAGCAGCATGAACTTGCAAGCGTGAAAGAGTGAAACTGTAGTCTACAGACAATGATTTTGACCTCATTTAGATGCCAACTTCTAAGGATAAATTCTTGCGACTAGCCATCATCACAGCTTAACCTCCTCTCATCACAACAGCAAACATCAACAAGAGAGAACATAGAACTCAAGACAGCAATTTACTAATTTAATTTCAGAAGGAAATTTTCCATAATCTGTGCTGAAGTATCACCTAGAAGTAGAACTGACAAGAAACCTCTGACTTGCCCTTGGCTACCTAATGCCTATACCTACACCATAACTCCAAGAACCCCATTTTTTTATTTTGGAATGAATCAGGCATCCAATAGCCTCTCTTAGGAAATAAACTTCTGTCCCCAATGATTGTCAGCATAAACTGGGGCCTCCTTCGAAATTGCCAGCTGAAGTTGCCTTTGAATTCCTAGGTCACCGTCAAGTACTCTAGTTTTCCCTAAGCACAATCTATATGTGACTCGGGCTATCACAATCTTCTTCCCTATCAGATCTAGCATCCTCACCAAGTGGGGCCACCAAACACATTGACTTAGACATAATAGGCCAAAGCTCAACATTCCATTAGCCCAAGCTACACATGATTGAAGCACAGGTTGACTCTGATGTCAATTGTAACACCATGGCCTCCTCCAAATAGACCCATAGCTAAGTACCCTAGTTTTCTCCAATGCGAATCAACTTGGAACTTGTGCTGTCAGTAAGGTTGATTCAAATACTCTTTAGTTTGTGTATCTACAATTTTTGTCTCTTCAATTAATAGTTTCAAAGCAAATATACTAGGTAGAGTAAGAGAATGAAAATCAAGCAAGCAACTAATAGTTGGCATGTTGACATTCTGATCATGTCTGCAATGTCATATTACCTGTACAACTTCATCATTCTGAGAACCACCTTTTGAAATGTGTTCCTTTGGAAATATGCGTATACTAGCACCTGTAGCCCTTCTCATTTCGGAAATAATAAAGCCTCCTTTACCCAGTAAACAACCTATATGTTGTGAGTGCACAAGAAGTCTAGCAACGACAGCAGTGCCTGGTTCAAATCCAATCTCTGCAATTCGACTCTGCACACGGATAACAGCTTCTTGTGCAGGAGAATATTTTTGCTCCGAATTCTGCAACAATAAAAATTTTAGAACTGCAGAAGCTCAAAAATAATTCTTGTTATTATACATGAACAAGAAAGTTTTAGAGAGCACTGTTCTATAGAGATATTTTTATCACTATTAAATGCTCTCACCTTAAATGAATCAATTATATGATTAGATGAAAACTGATAGCTAAAAGAAGGAAAATGTAAAAAATAAAACTGACAGGTTATGATTAGATTAATCAATTAAGTCAATATCTACTATAATTTATGATTTTTATTTAAATAATATCTTTGTTCATATTTTATAAAGGTGGGCTTGGATCTATGTTATATAGACTCTTTAGAGACACTAAGTGTCCTAAATTTTTATATACATATTCGAGTGTAGATACACTTATTTTTCTCAATTTTCTTTAAATTTTCACCAATTTAGAGTGTCAAGTACCCACATCCATGATCATGTCATGTCCATTAAACATAAGTACGTCATGAAAAATAAAGAGTTCATGTAACATAGGCATGGATTTATTATGTCAACTTATAGAAATGATGGTTTGGCATCATGACACACCATTCAAGTTTGGGTAGGCAGAAATATGTCCACATTCCAAGACTAAAAGCAGCATATACTTATCCCTTGTTAGAAATCTTCATTTACCAGTCTTTGGTTGAGAACAGGACATGTAGTTACAGCATATTCCTACTAAACTCTATGCTCACCAACAAGATTATAAAGATTTCAGCACTGCAGGCAGTGTTTCTTCTGTAAAGGATATATTTCAACAACTAGTTCAACAAAGAATCTCTTACTAACCAATTGTCTTGTAGGGCAATGCCATTACCTTGTGCACACTTAATTGGCATGGATTCAAACCCCGTTAATGAATAAGAGTGTGTGCATATCTGTTAGTGTGTGAGTTTATTTTAACAAAAATAGTAATGTGACAGGCTCCACCTCTGCATTTGACCCAATGCCAACAAAAAAGGATGAAAATATATGTGCTATATTCTTAATATCTCATGCCAAAGATGATGCTAAACAAGTGATGCAAGTGATCATCCAATTAATATATTTCTGTCCAAAATGAAAATCATTCCCAATTAGATTCGGTAAAAAGTCATGAATGCATGTTCTTAGGTCATTAATTTTCAATGGATCACATTTATCCTAGATATACACGGAGAAAAGGTTTATGGGCTCAACTGCTGGTACTCTATGACAGTGTCAAAGAAAGACCTTGATAGTTGGAATGTTAGGCACCCAACAAAAAATATCATGAAACTAAGATACATCAAACTGAGCCTACCTACCTCCCTTGCAGATATTATAACAACACGCTCATCCGAATTAGATGCACCATCAACAACCTTGATGGACGCTCCAGTTTCATTTTGAATGGTCCTTATTACAGAACCACCTTTCCCTATGAGACTACCAACTTTATCAGATTGACACATCAATTTGAATACAACCTCTTCTTCCATAACCACTATGCGACCTGCTCCAACATTTTCGGGCCCTGCAATAGAAGATTAACGCCTTAAATAGTAGGTCTAAAACAGGGAGATAAGATAATCGGGGAAAGAAAAATTAGGTATTGAAGAATCAGATATTTTCAAAGCAAAAAAAGAAGAGTAATTTAAGGAGAAATCAATATCCATTAATCAATAGTCTAGAAAATAAAACTTCACGCACCGCATTTAGAGTTTCAAGATTTTGCCTTCAAGTAAATAAACTTGACCATTAAATAATGAAAAAAATATATTCAATTAAAAAGTAATAACATATATAATTCCATAAATATCCTATTTATTTCTTATTTCTTATTGTTTCTCCACTTTAAAGGGAAATAAACTTCTAGCAAGTTTTTTTTTCTTTTTTCCTCCACTTTAGAGGGAAATAAACTTCTAGCAAAGTTTTTTTTCTTTTTTCCTCCACTTTAGAGGGAAATAAACTTCTAGCAAGTTTTTTTTCTTTTTTCGGTTGGCCCAAGACTTGTAGCAAGTTGTAATAACTCTATAAAAGTAAAATTATCAATACACTTTTTTTATTAATATTTGTTTGTTTTATTCAATAGGTAGTACTTTTGGGATTAAAAATATTAAAATATGAACTTTTAGTGAAAAAAGGTGAAAAAATATTTTTTAAAGAATTTTCATAGATTTTTTATGAATTTTTAATACAAAACCAATAAGAAGACACCACGCAAACAAAGGAGTTGACAAATCAAAAGACGCCACGTGAACACCACGAAAGCAAAGAAGGCCAATTGGAGCGTGCTGCGTGTACTAGGTGACATTGGCTCTGTCACGTGTTGACACGACGTTCGTTCTGAGTTTTGCAACGCGGTCAACAGACGTGTCATGCGTCGTCACATAATTCGTCTATTCTTTCCAATGGGGCACCACGCAATTCGTATCCTCGAATCACACAACGCCATATGGCGATAACTCAAGAAGTATTGACCACAATCAATCCACCCTGTCACATGTCGCGTGCTGATTCGTCTAGTGATTTCCTCATACCACGTGTCACGATCACATTGGCCAGTGCTGTTTAATTTATTTTTTCATATCAGCCCTTGATTTAAAACTGAGCCTAATTTAACCCCTAATTGTCCCAAAAATCATAAGGAGTCGAAATTAACATTTTTTATCAATTTTTGGTACAAAGAAGAGAGAAAATATAGAAAAAGTTCACAAGAGATGCAATTTTGATGGAGATTCAAGAGAAGATTAGTATTACGATTCAAGAGATTGATTGTATTTATTCTTCTTATCTTTTTCTTTATCAATTTTTATGTCTATCTTTATAAAAAATATGAGTTTTATAAACAAAATCATATCTATCTAATTTATTAATTTAAGGATTTTATGAACCCAATTTTCTATATGTGATGATCTACTATTTTATCACAATTATGATTTCAATTTCATTATATTATTTAATCTAATTTTTATGCTATTAATTCTTTGGCCAACAATTGAACTATCGATACAATTAAATAGATTTGAGGTGACGTTTGGTTCACGGAATGGAATTAAAATGGGAATGAGAATGGAATGAAATTAAAAGGAAACAATATTGTTTGGTTTGATCAATGGAATCAAAGAAGGAATCAGTATTACAATGTTTGGTTTATAACTGGAATGAAATGAAAAACAACTTAATACCCATATATTCAATAAAGGTTAAATAATATCATTTTATTATTATTATTTCGTCAGACAAAATACATTATTAAAATCATTATTTTTCTAAATAATTATTACTTAAAAATAAAATATATTATTAAAATTATTATTTTTCTAAATAAAGTTTAGGGTTTTAGGATTTGTGGGTTAAGGTTTAGGGATAAAATTATTATTTTCTAAATAGGGTTTAGGGTTTTGAGATTTGGGGTTATATTTGTGGGTTAAGGTTTCGGGTTAAAATTATTGTTTTTCTAAATAGGGTTTAGGATTTTTGGATTTGGATTTAGAATTTAGGGTTTTTGGATTTGGATTTAGAATTTAGGGTTTAGGGTTATATTTGGGATTGGGGTAAAATTGGAAAAAAAATTGAGATGAGAATAAAATCATGATTCCTTAAGGGGGAAAAGGAATTCTGATTCCTTCTCTTTTAGGAATCGTTTTCATTTCATTCTCACTTTTCAATCCAACCAAACATAAAATTGGAAAGAATCAATACTAATTCCATTTCATTCTAGTCAACCAAACATGGGTTGAGAGAATTATTTAATTGTTTGTCTTGATTAAATAACATACATAGTTTCTAGATAGAGATAAATGATTCTTATATATGTGATCTATAATTGATAAACTTAAAGAATAGTATGCAATTTAATTAATATGAAAGTGTTATTAGTTTAATTACTATATGATGTGTTGTTTATTGAATACATGTTAAGTTAGATTTAATTGATTGATAATTATATTGGGAAGATTTTAATAATTCACATGTTTAAAAAATTAAGGGATTAAATACTCCTAGATATTTTCTCATATATCTTCTTAACTATCAATTTTGAATTAATTAATTACTGCTATTTAATTTTAGTTCTTTTAGTTTTTCTTTTTAAAAAAAATTAACTTTTAAATTTTAGTTTTAAAAATTAATTTTTAATAACATAATCTCAGTAAGAATGACTTTTTCTTATCATTATATTACTTGTTTACGATACGTATACTTGCGTACCCATTGCACACAATTTGTGTCGATTAAGTTGCAGAGTCATGAAGAGACGATAATCTCAGGAATTTTTCAAAGCATGAGTTGCATGAGGAAGGGAAGACGAAAAAGTGAGAACTCAACTTGGAAAAATCTCTAGAATAGCAAAGAGGACACAACATGCCTCGATTAATTACAAACCATCTATTTGAAACGTTAATGTAGTCAAATTACTATAAAATTTCAGCAAATATGCATTAGACTCCATAATTGGGTAGGCAATAGGTTTTATTAAAGGAGTTAAAAATCCTTTGGCAAGATTCCCATATTGTAATAACAAGGAAAGGCTTATCATGTGGTTTGGGCTCAAGCAGGTCACACAGTTGTTTAGGCACAATAGGTTGGTGGGCGGTTTCATTAATGATTAGGTGGTTCGGGAAAAGGTCCAAAGATACTTAAGCTAAGACAAGGTTAGGCAATTTGCTTAGAAGAATGTTTTCTTCTTAATTTAAATTCCTCATCTGTTCCTGACTCCACTATCTTGTTTATTTTGTATTTCTTATTACCAACAATAGCGCTCTAAAATCATAGTTCAAATGAAAAACTGCATTACAGAATAGAGTCAACTTGTAAGCCATACCAGTTCCATGATGCAACCCCCCTGAAATTTTGGTGGTAGCACAATTAACCACATCTGCCCAACGGTTATCTTGAAGACACCATGAAACAGAGAGAAGTGCTTTCTTTACAGCTAAAAAGTTTCCTGTTATCTGCACAAAAATGCACCCAACCAATAACATTAAAATTGACCACAACAACTCAAAATGAAAAAGAAAAGAGCTAAAACAAAATACACATTCCAAAGCCAAAACTGCACATAAGAATAATACATATCCCAAACCAAATGCAAAGAAGCTACTAAATATACATATAATTCTTTAATGTTCCCAGAGTTACCACCCATCTCATACTTATCCAATACCTTCAGACTTTTGTACCACCTTTTTTGACTTTTCCACCAAGAAAACAACATATTTTGGAGGCAACATGTTATCAATAAATAATACCAATGCCAAGGATGCAAAAACATTTCTTATTTGACACTCCCTTTATCAAACTCACAAGTGCTTATTTAGAAAATAGTTTTAAAAAACTCAAATAGCTCTAAATATAAAATAAGTATTGAAACAGACTTCTTAACATTACTTGTATAGATTGAATAAGAGCAACATTGGTGTAAAAATTTCAAATGATTTTTTTTGCTGTTATACTGACACACCTAAAGAGTCAAAAAATAAAACATCACTCTATCTCTCAAAAAGGAAAAGGGTGGTCGGTGATATGAAGCCTGAATTTATAATAATTTTAACCAAAGACCAGAGGACTCCCTGCCAGCTCACATCACAAGGAAGGACTTATGGTCTGATAATCCGATTCACCGAGTCAAATTATATTTTGCTCTATTTGCTACTTTGCTTCATGCAAGTGAACTTATGGTCCATGGATGTCTACTAATCTAGTCTGCGCAAATAATCCCTTCATGTATAATATAATGCAACAAGTTCATATGTAGGTAGTTTTCAATTTGAATAAAAGCAACCTTTCTTTTATACTTTAATTTGCACAAGAGTGTAGATGAGGATGAATAAGTACTCTATATTTGGCTCAGAGCATGCACTTATAAAGGGACAAACACCACATTGCCAGCACCTATGTGGCTATGTCTATTATGTGTACAACCTATGTTCACATGTAAAGAAATACCAAACAGAATAAAGAGTACTAGTACAAGGCATAAAGATAACAACTTAAGATTAATAATAACAATAAATATCCAAGTTCAAGATTAATCCAAAAGGTTGCCAGGGCTAAGTACAGAAAGACTACTAGAGTTTTACCTTATTGAAATCTACATCAATTCATCTCCTTCCCCTTTTTACATTTTATCAACTACTAAGCTCCATCAAATGACACAAGTTAGGACTTTGTAACCAAGTATTATTTACAAATATGCATCTGAATGAGAAGCATATGACTGAATCTCACACAACACAAAGGCCTAAACAAACTTAAAACAATGACAACATGAACTCCTAAACAGACCTTGATGAGGAGGAAATATTTTACCTCCTTAGAATGTCCCACATCGCTATATCACCTGTTTTGCAGAGTTTGATCATTAAACATGGATTGTTATGCCAAACTGTTCATCAAAGATTGAGGGAAGATGAACTTCTGAGAAGCAAAATAAGGAATCTGTATCTATACTTAAGGCAGCAATAAAAATGCATTAAAGAGCTTAATATAAATTTCCCTAATAACACTATAGCTAGAACGTACATGTTGCAGACTGGGAATATTTTGAAGTTTAGAAAAATCTTTCTTATGACATATTCACCGATTTTCAGACACATCAATAAGCCGACACGAACAAGAATTAGACTTTACACCCAAAATAATAAATACCTAACAGGCTGATAGGAAATCACTTGTATATTTTCTCAGACATGGATCAACAAAAGCATCAATTTTCCCTAAAAAATGAAGTGTGTGTTGCTCATATTCATGTTTCTGTGAAAAATGAAAAGAATGTCAACATTGTCCTATAAAAACAGAATGCTAGCATTACATGACAAACATTGGCTATTTCACTCTCGCGCTTAAAAGTGATGTCATGATTTGTTGTGACTTTCTCCTCAAGTTGTTCAGACAGGTTTTGACTTAGTAGCTTCTAATTGTGCCAGAAAAGAAAAGAGTGAGAAGCCATAAATATGTTAAATATTTTGAAACAAAATGTATAAATGAAATGTTGGCCTAACTCCCATCCATCAGCTCAAGTTTTTGGGGAGGATTGATGACAAACACAATTTTAACATGGTATCAGAGTGAAATGATAAGACAACTTCAAGCAATGGTGATGGGACAGAGAAACCCACAATTGAGAATGAGCTTTTGGCAAAATGAAATAAATAAAATACTAACTCATCATCTTTCAGCTTAAGTTATTCAGAAGGCTAGTGATTAACAACACCTTAATACCAACTCATGCCTTCGTTTTTCTAATCGAAATCCTACCTACACACTATATAATACATACATAGTTCGGTCTCAATGTTAGCATCCAAATTCACAGCATTTTTCACAACCATAGCAATTAACAATTTAACAGCAAAGGATTGATTGAAATTGAAGAATTCAGAAGAACAGATTATTAAAAGAAATATATAAATTCTTTTCATCGAAATGACAACCAAAGATATGCCTTCCAGCTTCAATTTCCAAAAATCCACATAAATTAAGAACATTAAACCAAGTAAATAGGAAATTGCTTTATCATTAAAAATAAAATAAAATAGAGAAGCACTAGTATTACTTGAATCAACTCGTCGTTTGGGGAAGCACAGAGTGGAATTTGATCTCTTGTTAGAACCCTAATTTGCGCTCCACTGTCCTGTCTGATCTTCTCCACAATTTTACCTCCTCTTCCTAGCACACACCCAACCAAGCTAGAAGGCGCCATAAGCCGACACATAACCATTCCATTTCCATTATTGCCAGTATTCTCCTGACTTCCCTGAGAATGGCTCTCTTTGTTGTCATCACCTCTATCGTCTTGATCCAACCACACCATTCTCTCAAAGACACCGAGCAGCGCTTGCTGAGCCGGCGTGGTGGGCCCCTCGCCATCCGTGGTGGCGGTTGAGGGCTCTTCTTGGTGGTCGTAATCAGAATGCTTGGGTCTAGGTGGTGGTGGTGAGTCGGAGAAAATCATAATAACGCGCTCATCGTTAAAACCGGAGTGGTCATCGACGCGTACCCTGGCGCCGGTGAGCTCACGAATATGGCGGATGCCAGAGCCTCCCTTCCCAATAAGATTACCGATCTTAGAAGCCGGGCATAGCAGCCGGAAATAGAGGGTTTCCGGTAACGATTGTTGGGTTTTGGGTTCCATGAGAAGGAGGAATAGTCAAAATTTGAGAATACGTATAGTTGACTTGTTTTATGCTCTGTCGGCCGACGTCTGTGGGTTGGATTAGGTTGTGTAAAACTTTAACCCAACCCGGATCACTCTTGTTCAAAATTAACTGGGCTGGAACCGGCCTATAAAAGCGTTCAACCCAAGTCAACTTAAATTATAAAAAATCTAGTAATTATTTTAATAATGACAGTTAAATTTTATATTTAATTTTGTAATAATTTAATTTATTATTATTAAAAATTATAGCGCAAACATAAATAATTATTTTTATATTTATTTATTTAATTTTTTAAATTCTTATAGTATTTAAATTAAAGTATTATTATCTATTTATTGCAGTTGAAAAAATAATAAATAAACAAATTACTTTATTTTTTTACGATCATTTTTTAAAACTAATTACTCTGTTTGTTTTTATACGATCATTTTTTAAAACTAAAATAAGTAAATTATTATAAAAAGTATCTTTTTTTAACAAATAAAGAATATATTTTTTAATTTTTTATAACATAATAAATATATATTTCACATTATAATAAATATATGTCTTACTACAAATATACTTTTAAAAATATAAAAAAGTATCATAAATATTTAAAAAGAAATAAATTTTATAATTTAAAAGATTGTATCGATTTAATTATACAATAATAACTTAATCTATTAGTTATATAACACTCATTTCATTAATTTATTTGCAACATGTTAATATATTTATACATTTAAAAAGATTATCATATATATATATATATATATATATATATATATATATATATATATATATATATATATATATATATATATATATTTTCTTAGATTAAATAACGAGATTGTATTATTTCATAATAAAAAATTTATTGATTTTTACTCGACTCGTTCATTTGTACATATTGATCGAAAGCTACGATATATAAGAAATATGTAAGAATTCGTCCATTTGTACATATTTATCGAAAGCTACCATATATAAGAAATATGTAAGAATTGATAATATTGGTAAAAGAAATTTTAAATATTTACAAAAAAAAAAAAACAAAAGATGACAGAAAAATCTTGATTGCCATCAAAGAAATTGCCAATAGTAACAAGAAAATTGCCAACGTCTGTAAAAAAAATTACTACTAGGACCAAAGATAATATAAATACTTTCTTACATAATTAAAAAAAAAAGTCATTAGAGTGACCTTTGTCAAGAAAAAATTTAGACGTGATTAAAAAATGGGGATTAGTTTATAAAAACTAGCCTCAAAATTTGTTTAAAGTATTTGAATATAATATCAAAAAATTAAATTTAAAACTAATGATAATGATGATAAAAAATAATGACTTAATAATATTATGAATTTGAAAGTTATTTTAGGATAATATGTAAAATGAAGTAGAAAAATAGATATTTTAAAAAATAAAAAAAGGTAGTTTTGAAATTGATGCATTTAAAAAAGAGAGAATGTAGTTATGAGTAGTTATTGTGAAAATGGGTAATTTGCATATTAAAAAGAAATGAAAAAAATGTAAAGAAAGATAAATGCATGAGCCATAGAACAAAAAAACTAAATAAGGAATTAGAAAAAAACAATCATGAAAGTAATATTAGAAGCTCAAGAAGATTTTTACAATTACAATTAAATGAGACGTTTTAGAGAATAAAAAAAAGGAAAAAAGAAAGAAAAAATGTTAAGTAGTTTTTAAAAGAATTTAAAGTAAATATTTGAATACAAGGAAGGCAGTAAAAAAAGGAAAAGAAAAAAAAAATAAAGTGGAGACAATTATTGATAACTCATCCATTTTAATACCGTGGATGTTACTCCATGGTAGCACATGATTAACGGAATTCAATTTTTTTCCAACGTAACTATGTTATATATTTAATAATCTTTAATTTATCACAAAAATAAACATATTAATTTAATTGATATTTAAAAAAAATACATGTGAGTCCAATAGATATTTTTAAAAATTTACATAAAATAATATTTAATAATATTAAAAATTATTAAATTAAATAGAATTCAACATTAAACGCGTCTATATGATCATAATTTATGATCTAATTGAATAACATTTAATATAAAATAATGTGATATATTTTTATTTAATTGTAAAAATATATTAACAAAACATAAACGGTGTTATTTTTATAGTTAAAAATTTTAAGATATGTTATTTTTAATATTTTTATATTAATTTATTCAATTGATACAATCTACTTTTAAATATATATTCACCGTTAACAATTATAAATTACAAAAATACTCAAAATCACATAAAAAATGATATAAAATATCATCTTTATATCAAGTTATTAAGGTGACGGTAAGCAAAATCATTATTTAAAAATAAAAATTATTAAATTAAAATATTATAAAAATATATAATAAGATGATTGTTTTAAATAAACAATAAATATAAAACATATACTATATCTTGCTCTCTGGTACATTTTTTATTATTATTTTTTTACTTTATTGATCATTTTTTAAGTAAATAAATAATACATGTATTTTTTATATATTATTAATTATTATTATAAGGTAAACTCTTTATCTTTATAATCGTTATACATAAATATATTGGTATTATTTTATAATAAATAAATTTTATATTTTTGTATAACATTTTATTTCACTTGTATTGTTTTTAAAATTATAATATCAATTATTTTATGAATAATTCTTAATTTTATTTTTTATATAATCATACCTTTTTACAAAATATGCCAGCCCAATTAAGAATATTTTTTTAGCTCAACCGGTGCACTTATCCTCCTTTAAAGATGTGTGGGTCTTCAAGGACGAAGGAAAGAAATTATCATGCATTTGAACAAATCTTCTCACTTTTGAGACTTAAATTGCTTCGTGAACTCCATACTTGTTTTATGGCTATCTAGAAACCTCTTTTAATAGAAAGTGACAAATTACAAAACGGTCCCGACAAAATTCTCCATTGGGATAAGAGAAATGGATAACACTAATTATGACAGTATTATCCTCCCATGCCTCTTTCATGACCTATAAATATATGAGATGAAATAATGCAATATGCTTCGATAACAACAACGAATACTACCCAAAATCTTCAAAGAGAAGGAAATTAAAAAAAACAAAATGGCAACACTTGCTAGGGGGGCACACACCGTGAACACCATTTTTATCAAGTAAGAATTTCCACAATTTTGTCTCTATAGTAAACGTACTAAGACAATGTCCCAAATCTAAAGGGTCATGGGTTTTAATCTTATCCCTTATTACTGGTGGTGATGTAAAAGAAAGTAGGTTAATTTGCTATATTTTAATAACTTTTTATTAATTTTTTGTATTATTAATAAAAATATTTTGTTAAATTTAGATCTAATTTCATCTCAAAATTCAAGTTATAAGACGAAATATTGTTCTCATTTATATATGAGGTGTATATTTTATGCCCAATTGATGTGTAATTTTTTAACATATTTGAAAAATAAAATCTATATAACTCATATTTTTACGATAAATAAAACTCCAACTCAAAAATTTCATATTAAATGAGAGCTAAACTTATACTCAAACCCCTTAATATTTAATTTAAGGGTAATATAATTGAATTTATATGTTTGATTTGATTATTAATCTAAAATGAAATGTAAAACATTCCAATAAAAATAAGAATTTTCATTTCTTCTCCCAATTAAACATTACTTAATATAAAAATAATGTAAAATAAAGAGCATTTAATTTACCATAATTTACATTATTAGCAAAAAAAAATTAAAAAAAAATAAAACTTATGTTTTAAATTTGACTTCCAGTCAATTAAGTAATGTTTGTCTTCGTTAATGTTATTAATGTGTTATTTTTATGTTTATTAATTTTAATAATATTATTTTATATAATTTTCAAAATATTTTATCGAATAGCTCGTAATTTTTTTTCATAATTATACGATGCAGGCAAATAGGTAGAAATGCATATCATAAGACGAGTTCATCTGCGGATATGATGCGTGAGACAATGAAGTTGGAAGTAGAGGAATTGAAGAGAAAGAGCCATTCAGGTTGTGATAGTCCTGATGGCATCATTTGGGTTCCACATGAGAGGACTGGTATTTATTATCCCATTGGCCATGAGAAGGTTATGGAAGATGTTCCTCCTCAAGCTGCGAGGGACTTGGCTTCTGTCAATTGGTTTTCATAATTCAAACTTTCAAACTATATATTTAGCCATTTATGCTCTTATTTATCTTATGAAAAATTCAACTTCCTCCTACTGATTTGGATCTTACCTCGAGGTTTGCAAAACTCATTTTTAAAAAAATAAAAATAAAAATTCAAGCTGTGCTTGTATATTTTAGTAAGAAATAGATTAGATAATATATTGTTGTGAAAAGTTCGTCTTTTGTCCTCAATGGAGTTATCACGTGTGAAATGCAACTTACATAATTAAATAACGTATCAATGAGATAACTAAAGGAAAGAATATAATTATGAAACTTATGTTCACAATTTAAACCAATCAACATTTTACTAAGAATCAAATATAATTATATCTTATATTACTCAATAATAATAAATTATTTACTATTTTATGCATAAAACATATCATTTAATCTTGTTATAATACATTATTATATATATGAATAATTGCAAATATAAACAATACCCTTATTACATATTTATAAGATATATGATAAAGAATTATTTTTTTTATTCTCTATAATTGATAGAAGAAATAACCCTTTTTTTTATTCAAAACAATTGAGATGTTATGTATAATAAATTATTGTAATTGATTATATAGTTACAAATAAAATTTTATAAAATAAGAAAAAGCAAGTTGAGTTTATTTTTAACAGCAATTAGTTGTAAAACTTAGTTTAGAGAGGATGAGATTCTGCATATTATGTGTTAAGTTTCATATTGGCTAACAATAAGATAGTAGTGTTGTTTATAAGTATGTATAAACCTTTAACTCACAAGCTGGTTTTTGGGTTCAGATTTAGGCCTGAGTTTTTAAATTGATATTAAGTCCTACATTGGCTAAGAGTAAGACACCAGTACTGTTTATAAGTCTCGACGACCCTTTAACTCACAAGTTGATTTTTGGATTCAGAATTAGGCTTAGATTTCTAAGTTTATGTATATATAATTTTTTTTCCATCATATGTTGCAAAAATTATGTTCCACTATACATATATATTAAGTAGTTGCTTCTGACGTTAGAGAAAGAAATTAAAGATATTTTATAAAATGAAAATCTCTTGGTTTGATTTGATATCAAATATATATATTATAATTACACATATTGATTACAAAATCATATAAATTACGTCGTATTAAGAGATATAATAATAAAAGCTTGATCACTTGAGGGATAAGAAAGTTTCAAAAGTTCTAAACTTACAAAGATGTTTATAAAATCCAACTTGCATATTAAGATATCTCAAGATTTGGGTATTATGTCTTAAGGTTAGGATATCTAAGACTCGAACATTATGTCTCAAAATTAGGATATCTCAAGACTTGATCATTGTGTCTTAAGGCTCGTGTTTTATCGAGTTCATACAACAAGTCATTCTTTATGTTCAAATATCGCTTAATATTTGAGCTTAATTTTAAAGAAAAAATAAATCTTATTATTTAAATAAATAAATATAATTATTGTTTTTTTTTTGTCATTTTTTAACCAATGAGTTAATTAAGCAATTTCATCTGGACTATTTTGAGTTATGGCCAAGACGCTTCTAGAAATATACAACATTGAATTGGAGACGTAAGGCGATTGTTACACAACAAGCCAGTCAAACGTTTCCACCGATCACTGGAAAAATATTTACCCTATTTTTATATAATTATTTATACAATTTTATTTTTAATTTAAAAAAATATTTATATAAAAATATAGAGATTAAAATTAAAATTCATTTATAAATTAAATACAATATTAATTTCTCCTTCAATTATTTATTATTTTTTCTCTTTTTTAACTAAAGTCACAAATTTTAAAAATATATTATCTAAGTTTATAAATTTTAAATCATATGATTTAATCTTTAAATTTTTAAAAATTCATAAATATGTTTACGTACTTTTAAATTGTATAATTTAGTCCCTTAATTTTCATACAATTAAAAACTAAATTAATTCAAATATAGGTTTTAACTTTACTAATAAAATACATATTTGTGATTTCAATTTTTAGAACTTATAGATACAATTTTAAAGATTTGTGAATTATATCGTACCATTTAAAAGTTCAAAAATTCATTTATTAAGTTTTAAAATTTTAAAAACTAAATCATATAATTAAAAATTCATTTATTTAACCACTCCATCTTACTTTAATTAATTAATTAAATTTATTGTCAATTATATCACGTTGTAAATTCACATATTTTTACTTCTATTTTTTTTAAAAGAAATTAATTTATTTAAATTTTAAATACCTATTTTCAATTAAATATTAATGTGTGAATAAAGAATATTAATGAAAAATACAAGAAAACAAATGAGGAACAGGATTTAGAAATAAGAGATTTGGAGTGGAGGAATTTAATTTGAGGTGTGTTTATGATACGAATAAACTATCTTCATAATCATTGGAGCAGCACCGGACACACAAGATGCATGAATGCACGCGGATGATAGGCGTAAGGAATTCTATTAGAATTCAAAAGAGAGACCACAGATTAAATCAACAAAACTAGGTTAGGATTCGGTTAGAAATGTTAGAAATCAGTTAGATATTATCCTTCAATTCTATTCCTATAAAGCTATATATGAAATCTCTTAAATTCAGCTAAAGATATATTTGAATATAATTACAATTTCTCTTATTTTCCTTTGAGTTTCTCTTATTCTTCCTTCAATCTCAACAACAGTCCTAACAGTAATATCAAAGCCTTTCGACCGTGTATACTCGGGGAAAATCAAATGTTGAATTTCGTACTAAGGTTATGGAGCCCCTCGGCACTGTGTTCTCTCAATTACAGGCGATACGTGCAACTCATACCCCTCCAGAGGTTAACCCCTTCGCACGAGAGAGAACTCTACGCCCTCACCCCCACACTTCACGATCAACCGTAGACAACCCCCACCCTAACTTGAAACTATCATTTATCAGATTTTCTGGTGAAGATCCTACATGTTGGATCTATAAGGCTAAACAATATTTTGAGTTCACCAAAGTTAGCCCAGACCAATAGGTGCAACTCGCATCCTTTCATCTGGAAGGCATTGCATTACAATGGCATCGATGGTTGACGAAATTTCATGGACCACTCATGTGGGTGGAATTCACCAAAACTGTCCAACTCAGATTTAGACCAACAGATTACGAGGACCCCTCAGAAGCTCTAACTCGCCTAAGACATACCACTAGTGTAGCAACATACTAAGAAGCATTTGAAAGATTGTTCCATATAGTGGATGGACTACCAGAAGCATTCCTAGAACATTGGTTAATGCCATTGGGGTAGCTAGACTCATTGAAGAGAGGAATCTGCCCAGAATCCATGTTATCAGTATTATACAAGCCTTTCCAAACCAACAAACAACTCTCACACTGGTGTGTTTGGACCTCCACTTCCACAGCATTCCACTCGATCCCAACTATTGGCCTTTATACGAAAACTAATCAAGAAGCACGAGAATAGAGAGATAAAGGCTTGTGCTACTACTATGATGAAAAGTTTGTAGCAAGTCACCGTTGTGCACGACCCAAAATGTTTATGATTGAGGAATTGCCTTAAAAACCCACAGAAGCTCTAGAAGAAGAGCTTCCTGAATAAAAGTCTCACGAGTTGGTGCCAAAAATCTTGTTTCATGCAATAATAGGTACCAATCATCCATAAACACTTAGAGTTATAGGGAATCTAAAAAATAAGAAGGTACTAGTTTTGATAGATGGGGTAGCACCCATAATTTCATTGATCAAACCATGGTTTTCGAGTTTGTCTTAACTATCACCAAGAGTCAAAGATTGGAAGTTATGATAGCCAATCGTGAAAATATAGAATGTGTGTGATAATGCAGTGGCCTTACTCTTTCTATTTAGGGATATCTGGTCTCTATAAATTACTTTGTGCTACCAGTAACTGCCTGCCAGGTAGTGCTCGGGGTTTGTTATATAAGCCCAAGGCCTAACTCAACCCAATAAGATCTCATTGAGTTAAGGGTTGCCCATACTTATAAACTGCATTACAGCCAAACACCTAGTCGATGTGGGACAATATAATCCTTCAACAGGGTTCAATGACTTGAGACCTTAGGGCCAATAGAAATGAACTATAGGAGACTCACCCTCAACTTTAAGGTAGGAGGAGTCATTCATACATTTCAAGGCTTACAAAGAACCAATAGTGCAACCATAACTAACAAGGAATGCTTTGAGCTATAGAATATAGGGTTGTTCCTTAAAATTTTGCCCATAGGGGTTCAAGACCAACAGGAAGATGGTTCCCCATTCTTGGAAATGAGGCAATTATTAACCAAGTTCTCTCACATATTTGAACTTCCCTCAGGGCTTCTACTAAAACGACAACAAGATCATCGCATACCTTTGAAACCAGGTGCAAAGCCAGTTAGTGTCAGGCCCTACAGTTATCCCTATTATCAAAAGGCAGAAATTGAGAAGATGGTTAAAGAATTCCTTCAATCTGGGGTGATCAGACATAATAACAACCCATTCCCTTCACCAGTTTTGTTGGTAAAAAAGATCGACGGTAGCTGAAGGTTTTGTGTAGACTATCAAGCTTTGAATGATAGCATAGTTAAAGACAAGTATCATATTCTCTCACATATTTGAACTTCCCTCACGGCTTCCACCAAAACTACAACAAGATCATTGTATACCTTTGAAACCAGGTGCAGAGCCAGTTAATGTCAGGCCCTACCGTTATCCCTATTATCAAAAGGCAAAAATTGAGAAGATGGTTAAAGAACTCCTTCAATCTGGGGTGATTAGACATACCAGTAGCCCATTCTTTTCACTAGTTATGTTGGTAAAAAAGATCAACGGTAGCTAGAGGTTTTGTGTAGACTATTAAGCTTTGAATGATAGCACAATTAAAGACAAGTACCTCATTCCTGTGATGGATGAGCTGTTAGATGAGCTTCATGGAGCTCATGTCTTCTCTAAGATAGATATACGATCAGGGTATCATCATATAAGAGTTTATCAAGAGGATATCTCTAAAATGACCTTTAGAACCCATGAAGCCATTATGGTTTCTTAGTAATGCCTCAACTACTTTCCAAGCTCTCATGAATGACCTTTTCAGACCCTACCTTCGAAAGTTCATCACGGTATTCTTTGATGACATCCTGATATACTCACAATCAAGGGATGAACACTTGGTACATTTGATAGGTCTTTTAACTTTTGGCAACCAATAGCTTGTATGCCAAAGAAACCAAATGTCAATTTGGAGTAAAACAAAAAGAATATTTGGGCCATGTGGTCTCAAACCAAGGGGTCTCTATGAACCCTTCAAAGATCCAAGCTGTTAAGGAATGGCCAACCCCAACCCCATCTAAAGGAGTCAGAGGCTTCCTAGGGTTAACTGGTTATTATAGAAAATTTGTACATAATTTTGGTAGCTTGGCAACTCCCTTAACTCACCTTTTGAGCAAGGAAGGGTTTCATTGGAATACAACTACTAAAAACTCATTTAAGCATCTAAAGGATGCCTTGACATCACCACCAGTCTTAAGCTTCCTAATTTTTCCTAGATGTTTGTAATTGAATGTGATTCCAGTGGCATCGGGCAAGAGGCTATCCTTATTCAAGTAGACAAACCAATAACTTACTTTATCCAAGCACTCAAGGGTTCAACATTGGCTTTATCAACATATGAGAAAGAAATGTTAGCTATCATTAAAGCTATCAGGGTATGACACCCTTACCTATTGGGAAAATCCTTCACCATCTGTACTGATTAGATGAGCCTTAAATATCTACTAGAGCAATGCATTACCACTCCAGCACAAGCATGATGGCTACCTAAGCTACTTGGCTATGATTATAAAATTGAGTACAAACATGGGAAGGAAAACCAAGGAGCTGACTCTCTTTCACGAGTAGTGAAGTTTCTTTTTTTAAGCATATCTCAGCCACAGATGGACTGGTGGCCACAACTTCAGAAGGAAGTCTAGCAAGATCCTTTCTACACAAACTTGATAGCCAAATCCACTCCTACAACTGCTCACAAACTGTCACAACGAGATGAGGTATGGTTTAAAGACAACAAGGTATACTTGAGCCCTAAATCCTTCCTTATACCTAAGATCATAGCTGATTGTCATTCCACCCCAATTGGGGGACATTTTGGATTCCACAAAACCCTCTCTCGCATCAAACATAGCTTTACATGGCCCAAAATGCGCCAAATGTTGAAGAAATTCCTCAAGTAGTGTGAGCCTTACCAAAGGTTCAAAATAGAGAATATGAAACCAGTAGGATTACTTCAACCTATTTTCCATACCTGATAAGATTTGGGCTGATATCTCGATGGATTTCGCTGAAGGGTTACCAACTTCAAAGGGGCATATAGTTATAATGGTGATTATGGACCGTTTAAGTAAATACACCCATTTCGTTCCTATGAAACATCTATTTTCAGCCCCTACTGTGGGCAAGACATTTGTGATCAATATATTGCGCCTACATGGAATGCCCAATTCCATCATTAGTGATCGTGATAAGGTGTTTATCAGCTTCTTCTGGCAAGAGTTATTTCACTTACAAGGAACTCAATTATGCATGAGCTCCAACTATCACCCTCAGTTAGATGGACAGACTAAGGTAACCAATCGCACGTTAGAATAGTATCTACGATGCTTCACTAGAGATCAACCATGCAAGTTGATTGAGTGGATTCCTTGGGTTGAGTACAACTACAACACTTCCATCCACTCCTCAACACAGATGGCTCCTTTCGAAGCAGTCCATGACATTCCACCTCCACACTTATTAACATATGTTCCCAAAAATACTTAAGTTCTAGCTATGGATGAGTACCTGTGTACTAGAGACCACCTATTACAAGAATTAAGGCACAATTTGCTACAAGCTTAGAACCGTATGAAATGTCAAGCTGACAAACACCGACAAGAGGTCATCTTCAAGGAGGGAGATTATGTTTACCCAAGGCTCCAACCTTATAGATAAACTTTAGTGGCCTTTCATTCATCAAGAAAGCTAACTCCTCGATTTTTTGGGCCATACAAAATCATCGCTCGAATAAGACCAATGGCTTACAAGCTGGCACTACCTCCTACCTTTCAAATACATGATGTATTTCATGTAAACATGCTAAAAAGTTACAAAGGGCAATTCCACCGAGCTCGAGTCAACTCCCTACAATCTCTAATCATGCAATTATCCTACCTCAACCTGAAACCATTATCGACCTTCGTGTGATCCATAAAGGAAAATATTGACCCAAGATATAAATTTTGATCAAATAGAAAGACACTCAAACCGAAGAAGCTACGTGAAAAAATGAGTGATAATTTTTGAAATCATACTCTGACTTCATCCTTGAGGACAAGGATTCTCGTAAGGAGGGAGGAATTATATGAGCAAACTCTGCTCATAATCATTGGAGCAATACCAGGCCCATAGAACGCATAGATGCGCATAGATGATAAGCGTATGGAATTCAATTAGAATTAAAAAGAGAGACCACATAATAAATCAACAAAAATAGGGTTAGGATTCGATTAGAAATGTAAAAAATTAGTTAGATATTGTCCTTTAATTCCATTCCTGTAAGGTTATATATAAAGCTTCTTAAATCCAACTAAAGATATATCTGAATATAATTACAATTTCTCTTTCTTTGCTTCGAGTTTCTCTTATTCTTCTTTCAATCTAAACAAGAACCATATCAATTTATTAATTGAAAAATGAATATAAAAGAATAAAAATAACTCTTATTTTATATTTATTTGATAAAAGATGTGTAAAAAAGAAAAAGTTAACTATCATTTTCTTATTTCCAAATCCCTTCGTAAATTCATTATCAACTCTTCCTTGTCATTCATTTCTTTTCTCATATTCATTTCTTTTTTTTAATACATAATTTGATCCCTTCAAAATTTATAATATTTTAAAAATATCTTTAAGATAATAAAATAGTATAATTACTTAAGTAATTTAATATTTTAAATATAAATTTTAAGACAATTTTACATTTTAATTTTTCATAAAAAATATAATGTTTAAGTAAAACTTAATTTTTAATTAAAATTAAAGATATTATTATATAAATTATTTTTATAAAAATAAAATTAATATATTAATTACAAATTAAACATAAATACTGTTTTGTTTATAGGATAGTTTTATAAAGTGTAGCTTTTTTTAATTCTTGATTTCCATTTCAAATGTTTATTCCACATTTTAAAAACAATTTGTTTCCTGATTATTTAAATTCTTCTAAACTGTTGGTAAATATTATAAAAAAATAGATATATTTATTTTGATTCTTTGTAAATTCTGATTGATTTTTATTATGAACTAGTAAATAAGTAATTAAATTTAAAGAATATTAAAAAAATAAAACTCTAATTATTAATCACTATGAATAAGTAATATAACTAATATTTACTTTATTTGACTTCTAATATTAATATAAAAATTTATGGTTATTTAACATTTATTAACACATTTCATATGGTAGCATTACAGTGATTAATAAATGCTAAAGGTGTTAAATTTATCTTAAAAATATACCACTTGTTTTCTTTGATGATAAATACACCTTCGTGAATAAAAATAATAAAAGTAATAAAATATTAACTTAAATTTCGATTGCATCACATGATTAACTTTTTTTATATCAAAATTTGTATTTCTTAGATAATGAACGAGTTAATTACAATTATTACTTGATGTAATTAATAATTTATCTAAAATGATTTGGGTTAATATTGTGTTACTGTTTATATCATGCCGTGTAACGTATATTAATTAGATATTTATTTAGTTTTTATTGCATGAAAATTGTGAGGAGTACAAATATAATTTTATAAAAATAATGATTTTAATATAAATATGTTTATTTATAAGAAAATTGATAAAAGTAGACACGTTTATTAAAATATTAATAAAAATTACATAAATTATCACTTGATTATAAGTATAATAACTTTTTTTTATTAACATTATTATTCTTAAAATAACAATGTAAATATAATATAAAATAAAAATATTAAATATAATTAAGTAAAAATATTGATTATAATAATAATTGGTATTTATAAAAAAAGTTAAGTTAAAAAATAAAATGAAAAATGAATAATGAATGGATATTTAAAATAAGGAATTTAATATAATATTAAAATAAGATAAAATTATAATATATAATTATTTATATAAATATGATATGTTTGTTATAATAATATATATATTTATTTATATATATAAAAAATTTGAAAAGAGAAAAAGAAAATAAAAGAGACAACAACTTAAAAAATAAAGGGTAAAATTTTCCACACAAATATATAAATAATTACCAGAAGATTATGCGTTTTATATAAAAGGATAATTGAGTTGGCTCGTTGGAAAATAAATTTTGAAAGTTATTATTTATTGTTTTTGAAATATATTTTATATTAATTAATTTTCTTTTAACTCTTATTTGATATTCATTATTTTAAATTTTTATCTGTATAAAATATTATAAAAATAATAAGTAACTTATTTAAATTTTAGTAGAGTTTAATTTTATTACTTTAAATTTAAATTATTTTATTAAATTTATTATATGAGTTACATTATTATTTTTATATTGAAATTTTTATGCATGATTAAGATAGACATGAGTAAAGACGAGAATATTTTTTAATATAATTTTTATCTAATCAAATTATAAAATTTATAATTAAAATCGTTCGAAAATTGTTATAATTTGAGAACGATTTTTTATTAATACGTAATTATTTAAAATAATTATTAAAAAATATAAAAAATCATTATTCTACTTGAAATTAATATTAAATAAAATAAATATAATTAATTTTAATTATTAATATATATAATTATTAATATAATTATATTTAAACCATATCTTTAATTTATTTTGTAAAATCGTATCTAAAAACCCCTAATTTATTTTGCAAAATCGTATCTAAAAACCCCTAATAGATATGTGAGATAACCCTAAACTATTTTTAGAAAAATAATAATTTTAACCCTAAATCTTAACCTATAAATATAACCTCAAATCCTAAATCCCTAAACCCTAAATCACACATCCCAAACCTCAAAACCCTAAACCCTATTTAGAAAAGTAATAATTTTGATAATATATTTCTTTTTAATTAAATAATATTTATTTAGAAAAATAATGATTTCAATAATGTATTTTGTCTGACGAAAAAATAGTAATTAAATAACATTATTTGAACTTTACAAAGACGTATGAAAGATACGCCATTTACTTTTTTCATTCCATTCCAAAGAAACCAAACACTATAATCACGATTGATTCCGATTCCAGCCAAACCAAACAAAATTGTTTCTTTTTCATTCTATTATATTTCGACTCCGATTACATTCCACGAAACAAACGGCACCTTAGTTTATTTATTGGTTTTTACGTACATGACAAAATCTCTTTAAGTAGAGTAGTGCAGTCAGTTGCACCCTAGAAGTTCCTCGGCCCCTGAACTCCATTCTCCACTTTTCAAATCCCCAATCCATCACCCTAACAACTTCTCTTCTCGTTTGAAAAGAGATTGGCCTCCATGGCTGGTGCTGGAATGCCCCCATACCATCAGCAATGGCCGCCTGCAGCTGCCGTTCCTCCTCCGCCAGCACCCGCACCCGCATCCGCCTCATCTGCTCCTCCTCACCATCCCCCGCCTTATCTTGTCGATAACCCCAACCGTCCCGCCTCCGATGAGGTACGATTTGGAGTTTAATCTTTCTATTTTCTATTGAATGTTTGACTTTGAATTCAGATCCCTCGATAATCGAAACTCAGGTAAGAGTAATGTGGGTTCTTTAGGTTAGGACGATCTTCATTACGGGTCTTCCCGATGATGTGAAGGAGAGGGAGCTTCAGAATTTGTTGAGATGGTTACCTGGTTATGAAGCTTCACAAGTTAATTTCAAGGGTGACAAGCCTATGGGTTTCGTTCTCTTCTCTACCGCTCAGCAAGCTATTGCTGCCAAAGATACTCTTCAGGTTTGCTTTTGATGTTCTTTTTTTTCTTTCCTAGGTTTGATTTGCTTTTGCTTTGCTTGTCTAGCTAAGAAAAATGTTTCGTGAGTAATTTCGTTTGTTCAGAATATGGTTTTCGATGCGGATACAAAATCAGTGCTGCATATCGAGATGGCTAAGAAGAATCTCTTTGTGAAAAGAGGTGAGAGACTCGTAAATGGTGTTTATTCGTTCAATACTTCAAATTATATTCAAATAGAGAAATAGTATAGAGATAAGTGGGAAGTTTATCTGCTAGATAGCTTTCTATGTTCTTTACTCTTTAGGGGCATGTAGGTGACGTAGATGATGCTTTAGGAACATGGAATAAGTAATATAATTATATTTCATTTTATTAACTACATTTGCCTTCAGACAAGCCATCTAGAAGGGATATTTATGTCAAGGCGGTCTGAGGCATAATCCTCAAATTTTAACTTTAAAAAACCTTTCAAATATTAATAAAAGCAACGGTTAATCCAATAAGCAATTAAACATGAAAATAACGTTAAAACACACAAATTAACTCAAACGTTAACTTTAAAAAACCTTAAAATATTAATAGAATAAATTATTAATCCAAGAAACAATTAAGCCTTGAAGTAACAATAAGACATGAAAGTGAATCATGATATGGATTGTAATTCTATTACTCAAATGTTAATTTGGAACTCTTAGAAGTATCAACAATGGTGGAGGAAGAGCACACTACAACAAAAGAACAACATTATTTGAACAATGTGTACAAAAATGTAGTTGTAGACTTAATAGAAAAAGAAGAAGAAATAAAAATAAAAATAGTCAAATAGAGGGAAAAATATTACTTGCAATATTGCAACTTAGTGATTGCTAAGATTTGGAGTTACCAAAGGCAAAAAAAATGAAGGTGATTGGTGAAAGAAGAATGAAAAATGTGTAGGTATCAACCCTAATAGCTTGTTCATGATATTTATATTCTCTCTCTCCCCCCTTCCCAATATATGACTTTCTACATTTTTTTAGTTTTTAATAAAATTGGGTCAAAATTTTATGGATCACTCATGAAATCAACTTAAAAAAGGAGCTAAGCCTCAATCACCTTGAGATTGAGGCGTAAGCTTCAGACTAACAAGACATAAGCCTTAATTTATCATACGAGACTATTGCTTCAGAACTTTTCTTTTTAAGCTTTGAATTGAGACAAACCTCAAAATAGCCTTTTACAACAATGATTTATGCTCGAGAATTAGGATTTGTGATAGTTTAGTAGTAACATTTGGGATTTAAAGTTAAAAGTTTAAAGGGAGGGTATGTGGAGTCCTTGATAGCATGAGATTGTTTGCACTTGTTTTGTAAATGAGACATAACTCTTTGAGTTGGTATCTTTGCATGCTGTACTTTCACATATACTTTTTGTCAGTGTATGCTAGTTAGTTTAGCAGTGTATGCCAATTGCCAAATACTTGATATGCTATTTTTTGTTACGGTTTGCTGATTATATGTTAATGTTCAGGTTTGCTGATTATATGTTAATGTTCAGGTTTACTGATTATATGTTAATGTTCAGGAATAGTCGCTGATTCAAATGTTTATGATCAAAGTAAACGCTTACGAACTGGTGGTGACTACACACATGCTAGCTATTCAAGCCCATCTCACTTTCACCCTCCTCCAGTGCCCGTATGGGGAACGCATGGGTGAGAAACTGGTCTACTTTTGTATTTTATATTTTGCTAATTTTCTAGGGACAATTATCTAGTGAGACAGATAACTTGGGAGTGAGGTAGGACAAAAATGATGTGGTGACTAATGTTAAATTAAGGAAGAAAGAGAGTATAAAATATGGAAGGGATAGAAAAACTACTTCCATCATACAAGCATGTTCTAACCATCCCTCCTAGATTTTTCTTGTATCATACAAGGCACAAAACACTGTTTATTCTAAAATTCTGTAACTTCATTTAATTCATATTCACATAGACCGGGATATTTAATTCATGATCTTACGAAATACATGAATCAAAAGACATATAAGTCAAAATACTTGGTTCTTAATGAGACACATCCGAGGTTCATGAATGTGGATACTACAAGAACTTTCACGTTGAAAACTTAATATGCATGGGTTTTTTAATTTGGACAGATTCATGAATTTACACAATTGAATGAAAACTAGTAATGCTTAATTGTTGAAGTAAATGAAAATCAAAATGTTGGGTACATAAATTTATTCATGCTGATCTGTATGTAGAAAATTCACGATTTTAATTTCTTTTACAAGCAAAGGTTGTTTTCCTTTCCTTGTAACAAGATAGTTTTGATGGCCCTTTCTTATGGTAGGTGCAACATCTTGAATTATTTATTGCAGTTGGGTATAAAACATATATTCTTCAATCAAAACTTTTTAAAACTAGCTCTAGGACTTCTTTATGAACCATAATTGCATTCCCTTGTTAATTCATCAAATTTTATTTTCGAACCAGATTCCAAAAATTGGTCTCTAGGAGGCACAACAATAATTTTCATTTTATTTGAAATCTGGTATTTCATTCTTATCCTCTTTCTGATATCTTCTGCCAGATCACAACCTCCATCGGATGAGTAGAGTATATCTCTAGTCACAGATTATTGGGTTGCTGAATATAGAGCAATTTTTGGATTTAATTGCTGTATCTTGATTTTGTCCTTGATTACCTTGAGAAATTTCTCCTTGTTCAACTTGTGTTGGATCAATTGTTGCTGAGATAATTGTGCCTCAACATTGTCTGTTTGGTTGTGCATTAAGTTATCAGAATCTTAAGGCACCTTTTTGGACGTACACCATATACTTTTTGATTTCAGCAGTGGTCATGTTTTTAAGAACAACCTTTTGTTAAATGTGAAAGTATTGGTGTGTTCCCTACCAAAATAATGCATTTCTCTATCACAAAGCCAAGGCCAACCACGAAGAATGTGTGCTTCTTTTATTGGAATGACATTACAGCATATCGAATCTATATAAGCTTTATAAGTAAATGGATTTAGGCATCTAATTCTAGTGTTACCGGATTAGACCTGCTTCCAGTCCATTCTACCTTGTAAGGGTGAGGAAGAGGTTCCTAGAGGTACATAAATCAAAAGGCACATAAACCAAAATACACATTAATCTAGACATGGATGGTTCAAATTTTTTTAAAATTAATACTCAAAATCAGAGTAGATTCTGGACTTTAAAATTGATTGAAAACTAGTAATGCATAATCACGTAATTAAACTAAAATCGAAATGCATAGTGCATGAACTCAGACTCTTAGGTTTCTTTGAAGGACTTTAATGAGTGCAACAGGGACGTTTTCTGATTGCGATATGGATTATGGAGAAATTTTAAACTGTTCTCTGTTGTCCTGGATAGCTTATAGTTATTGCTTCAGATTTCAGTGTGTAACTTCTTAATTTCAATATCAGTTGTTGGATTATAGAGAAGTGTTAAATTGTTCTCTGTCCTGGATTGCATATAGTTATTTCTCCAGATTTCATTCTGCCCAACTTCTTGATTTCAATTTCATTTGTTGATTTTGTGGCCCAGGTATATGGCACCACCTCCTCCTCCATACGATCCGTATGGAGGCTATCCTGTTCCTCCTGTGCCGATGCCAGCTCCTGCTCCTGTACCAGCACCTAGCAGTTATGTACCAATTCAGGTAATGTTTTCTGATAACTGCTTTTTGGAAGGTCTTTTCTGTCTTTAGAGCATGTCAAAGTGGTTGCTCATTAGCATTCATGCTTTTGATTTGTACTAGAGTTTGTCACAAAGGCACAAGCTAGTATTATCTTTCCTGGCAGTAAAGGTTGAATGTTGTTAAAGTTAACTCTTTTTTGTAGGATCTGCCAATTTTTTCTAGGTTGAAAGTTTCACATGCACATGATATTAATTTGTTGTATGCCTTGTCAATTCACTTGAGCAAACAGTTGTGCGCAACTTCACATTTCAAAAGGAGAAGATATAGCCAATAGTCTTGTTATTTGCCAGCTGCAAATGAAAAGTTTTAACGAATTAAAATAGAGGATCCTTCTCGATCTCTCAAGCTTGTGCCCAAATATTGCAATGGGCTAAGTTAATGTTATAGTACTGGCAATTTCCAATTCATATTCTGCAATTCACTTAGATGGATCTCATTTTCTCATCATGCAGAATACAAAAGATAATCCACCATGCAATACCCTTTTTATTGGCAATCTTGGGGAGAATATTAACGAGGAAGAACTCAAGGGCTTGTTCAGCGCGTATGGATCTCTTATTCCTTTTTTTTAACTTCATCCTAGTGTTGTTCCCAATGTTCTTCCTTTGCAAGAATTATTTTCTTTATTACTTTATTTTGATATGCAGACAACCTGGTTTTAAGCAAATGAAGATCTTGAGGCAGGAGAGGCATACTGTTTGCTTCATTGAGTTTGAAGTAATTTTTTACCTTCTATTTTTTGGTTGTTTAGTTTATATTTACCACTAAGATTCTTAGTTTCTTCTGTCATCTCTTTAAAAGCAAGTTGTTTTGCTTCAATCATGCAGGATGTGAATAGCGCTAGCAATGTGCATCATAATTTACAGGGTGCAGTTATCCCCAGTTCTGGCTCTGTAGGGATGAGAATACAATATCCTTTATTCAATTTCTTATGGCATCTACTATCATGCTTATTGACATTGTCAGTGTTTCTCCTAGCAGTTTTATGTCAGAGTATTGTTGAGTTATATTTTTAACGTGATTGTATGTAATCTGAGCTTCCCATTGGTTGGATTTGGCCTAGTTGGTCTATGCTCTCTAAACCATGTCATTTGGGTTATGAATCTTAGGGATGCATATAACAGTCTCTTGTGGTCATATATAATTGTCGGGAACTAAAATGATAACTATGAATACAACCACCATTTTTGACCTATTAAATTAATTGGTTTTGATTTGTGTTATTCGTCTACTGAAAGCCGAGAAACAACATGATGCCATAAATGATATATGCTAAGAAAATTATTTTGCTTTTTCAAAGGGGGAGCATTAAGTTGGGTAGGTGGTTGTATTCGTTGTCTTTTTTTTTGTTTGTATAAGATATGCTGCTTTCAATATTATTTTTCCTACCAGCTGTGTGATTAACTGGAGAGGTTATCTGTTTACATTTTTTAATTTTTATTTTAGGATTTATGTTGCTCTCCTTAATCTCTGAATACATATTCGAAAAATCCATTTGGGAGAAGGAAGGATGGCAGTTACCCAGTTGCTGCCCCTGCTGTCAATGGAGCTCAGCCTGCTTTGATATACCAGTAGCTTGAAGGGGATGTATTCTGTTCCTTTTGCTCCAACAAATACAGCTGCTACATGATATAGGATGCATCTTGCAGCTGTTGCATGCATCCATTTCACATCAAGTCATCAGCATTAGCATCTATCCTCATGTGAATGAGTGCATGTAATGTCATCATGAACATATCTTTCAGCCATGTTATACTAATTTTTCGAAGACATGCATTGATGAACAATGTGTTGATACCATTTATATTTATTAGGATACTGTTAAATTTTGTGGACAAAGTGATGCACGAGTCTGTAGATTCGTTGGATGTTTGTGTGTTGTCTTCATATTAGCTTGATGTACGTCATTACTAGGATTGGCTATCTAAATGGACATCTCTTTTGAATAATTATGTTCTATCTAATTAAATTAGTTAGATTTGATTAACTAGTCTTCCATACCTGATTTTTCATTTCATGGCATGGATTAGGATATGGAAGACATAGGATAACACATGACTATTCATGTAGTCCGTTTCATCACCATTCATTACCATTCACCACAACATTAACATTTTTTTTTAACAGACCTCAACATAACATTTTTTTTGAGCAGACAACATAACATTATTTTAATAATCATTACGGCATCAATTTAAACAGGGAATTCGTAGTTATTCCACAAGAATGACCTTTCAAAGAAGGTTGGAATTATATGTTAATGTGATTTACATACAGGATCTGATACAAAAACAGAGCTTCTATTCATTTTGGGAGGAGTTGCAGCTGCCTTTTCATTTCAGATATTTACTATATTAGGTAAGAACAATGTCAAAAATCCCTGTTTTTGCTCGGAAAAAAAATCGAGGTTAAGGATCAATTCTTGAGGTGCAGTTTCCATGTCATATGATGCTGATTTGACATAGTAGAGATGAAATACTTGTCATATGATGCTGATTTGACATAGTAGAGATGAAATACTTGTACAGAGTTGGTGTTAATATCCGTCATCAGTACACATCATAGTTTTTGAAAGAATGCAATGTGACATGGAGTTGAGTTCGTAGCAAGGGACTTGACAGGAAGCGAATGAAATGTAGGAATTATCTTGAACTGTTTTCTCTATATGATACTATTTTTTTTGTTTTTAAAGCTTTTGTCTCCAATGTTTTTTATATTATTTAGTAGAAATATATTTACACGAGAAAAAACTTATATATCCAAAACTGGAAACACGAAGTTGTAGCTTTTAGGCTTCTGGTATATTCGGCAATGAAATTGAATTTGGAGGAATTCGCTCCCCTAATTGATATCATTTGGTTTCTTAGCCTGGAATCATGACAATTATAACCTTTACTCAAAATCAAAGTGGCTACCAAAAATATTTTCATGAATTGCTTTATGGAAAAAACATTCTTTACATGTAAGACTTCAATTTACCTGTAATGTGTGACCTATTATGTTATAATAAAAAATGAGCTTCATCTCAAATTGTTTTTGATTTTTTCTTTTCAAAAACAATTGGCATTTACAATAATATTCACATTCCATATTCTCAATTTAATAATTAAAATTGCACCAACACTTTTGAAATGAGTAGCACTGCTCTAATATAATTATATAAATTTATCTTTAATCGTTTTTCTGTTGTTTCTGTAAATAATATGTTTGATACTTGTTATTATGACAGAAAATAACATCTAAATGTTGACAAAAAAAAATCTAAATTAAAGGTGAAATTTGCACTCCAACGTACAGTTAGTTGATTTGGCAGCACAGCTCAACTTAAATGTATGACCGTACATGTTTGAGTCTTATTGTATATGTCAAAGCTCTCATCTTGTTTCTGTATTAATGTTATAATGATTGGTGTGTAAAAATTTGTGTATTCTTAATAAAATGATACTTTTATCACAATTTGATTAAATAATAATTTACACGCAGGTTTGTCCTAAGCAATTGCGAAGCGGACTCATTATAAGTTCTATGTTATTTAATAATTTTTGTGTAAATTTTAAATTATTATATTAAATAATTCAAAATATATACCCCAACAAAAATACAAGCACACATGGTGATATGTACTAATTATTATTTATTATATATAACTATTAAATAATTTTGAAAATATTGTTAGAATAAATAATATTTATTATTTTTTATCAATTATGACAAAAATCTCTTATTAAATTAATAGCTTTAAGATGATAGATAAAATATTTTATGGATGGCATAAAAAAGTTTTTTCCTTCGCAATTTACGTCGCTAAGAAAATTAAAATTTTATTGTAAAAGTTTAAAAATGATATAAATAATTTAAACTCATTTCCTTAGAAACATTAAGTATTTTTTTAAGATTAATAAATTAAAGTTATTAAAATATGTGATGGAAAATAAAGTATTTACTAAGAAGTTGATTTACGCGTAGGAAATGATTGTACCTACAATATAAATAACTAATTTTTCCGTAAGAAATAAATTTATTAAATTTATATGTATATAAAAATTCATTTTATACACGAAAATATTTACAAATTTTATTATAATTATATAATAATAAAAAAGTAAATATATTTCTCTATTATCAAGCTTTCTAGTTGTTATAAATAACATCAAATTTTTTGATATTTTTATACTATTAAATTTTATAAATATAATAAAAATATTATTGATATACATGTAGTTTGTCGTTAAGTGATCGATGTTGATAATATTTTTATAACATTTTATAAATTTTAATAGTATGAAAATAAAATAAAAATTGGATAGTATTTTTGTAATGATCCTTAAGTTTAATGATATGGATAAAATAATTAAATGTTTATGAAATAAATATAATTACTAAGAAATAAAAATAATAATAAAATATTTAATATGATAAATATAAAAATTTCTTATAATAATTTTTTCAAATCACGGGGTAGTATAGTTATTTAATTTAGAAAAGTTTTTTTATTTTTATTTTTAGATTATATTATATTTGATAATTGTTAGGTTTGTATTCATATGTTTTTAATAAAATAAAAAAATTTACAATTTTTTTGAAGTAAATTATCTATAATAGTGAAAGATAATTTGAATTTAATTATATAAAAAATCATTAATAAATTTTATCATATATATTTTTTAGTCATTTAATAATTGGGTTGAAAGAATAAATAAAAAAATTATTTTGAAATTTTAAATTAAAAAAAAAAACTCATTTCATCGGACCTTCGTTTTACTGGGGTTCTGGACGACTGTCTATATCCTCGCCTTTACGTTGATCTTGTTAATGTATTATAATTCAAATTCAACCCAACTCAATATTACCCGACCCGGTAGTAAATATCTATTTAGAAACAGTATTAGCTCATTAGCAGTGTCAGTTTCTCTTATCTACTTTCTCCAACTTCATCCTCAACCCGAAACAGCAGGGAATAAATAAAGATGCAGACTTCAATTTGCACAGTTTCATCATCATCTTCTAAATCCATTTTAAACCCTATCTTTCACAATCCTCTTTTGGGTTATTCTTCATCTTCTAAACCATGTTTAGCTTTCCAAAGAAAAACCTCCAATTTAGTTACCAAAGCGCTTCTATCAACTTCAAAAGATAAAATCTTGAAGGATTTTTTTGAACGCAAAGCTCTCAAGGTTATATTATCTTCTCATTTTACGTTTATGGTAGCTCTGAAATTTGCTAAAGATTGAAATTTTTTAACTCATTCATATTTATTTTTGTTTTTGGCTCTGTATAAAACAACATTTTGTTTATTTAACGTTTCAATCCCCTCCTTAGGAACATAGTAAAATAATTACCAGCTATATTGCTCTATGCCCAATTATTTTACAGCTCTGATATAGCAATTTCATATGTTTGTTTCAGTACCCTTTTATTGGATTATCAAATGCTGTACTGCCTTTTTCAGTTATTTATTTATTAATTTTGTGTAAGTGTTGTTATTTAAATCGGATATTTTCTAAGATGGCTAGAGATTGCTATTATTTTATTACATAGTTGAGTTATGCATATTTAAATTTTAAGTTAGGATTTGTTTGTATCTACTTTTGAGATCAATAAAAGTGTTTTTGATGGTAAAATCAGAATTCTGAATCAAAATAATAATAATAATAATAATAATAATAATAATAATAATAATAATAATACTAGAACTACTTTCAGGTTCCAAAAGCACTTTCTGACATAAGCATAAATTATGTGCTTTTTACTCAAAGTGCTTTTTCTTTGAATCACTTTTAACATAAACAAACAAACTTCCTTTTAGTAACGCACATGTAACTGAATTGCACACGCTTGTAGTTGAGATGAAAATGACAATGTGAAATATGCATAGCTAAAACTATATTTTGAAATAGTAGTAATTTCAAACCTATCATATGAATTCGCCCGTATAAATTCATGCAAGCTCAAAAACACACATAGTTCAGAATTCATATATTATGTTTATACCGCTGGCTAAGTAGCTCAGTTGGTATCCTTGTATACTATATTGTGGCTTTAAAGTTACAGGGTCCAGTTCCGCCCAGAGAGTATGTGCGTTTACCTTTCTCATGTAAAAAAAAAAGGAAGAAAAAAAAAGATGTTATGTTTATGATGGAAGATATAGTAGTTATATATCTTAATTCTTTTCTAATTCATTTTGTAATTATGTAGTAAATTTCCTCTAATGTTATTGAAAAAGTCTAAATATCATAAATTTATTACATGTCTTAAATAATGTGTCAAAGTTTGATTGGATAGTACGGTTGGGATTATATAACAGTATCAAATGAGACTGTGCCAAATCAGTTGTGTTTGTGATATATATTAGTGCTCAATATATCACGTATTTACTTTGCACTTGATTTTTTCTCAGATTATTTCAGGTCTGCAGAATCTTGATAAAGAAAATGTTGCTTCAGTGGTTACTGCTGCAGATCAGGTTTCTTTCTTACTCTGTAGGGTGTCCATATAGGCTTAAAGGGAACATAATCTATTGTTGAACCTGCAAAATGAAACTATGTTGAAGTTATATCCATTTATTCTTGTGAGATCACTTTTAGCTATCAGTATTGGTTTATCACAACAATTGGAAGAAGAAAAAAAAAGGTAGTAGATAACTGTTTTCTTCATCTAAGTTTCTTTGGTTTTTCATAGCTAAGGTCTTCATCCTCTTGATATTTATTAGTTTGAGACATATCATCCTCTCTATGTAGGAGTATAAAAACTATATAAATTTTCTTTTTGTGCCGCTGCTATATCCAAATCAAGAGAGTGAAAACAAAAAGTAAAATAAATAATAAAATCAAAGCTCAAGATAAAATACGACTCTAAAGCTCCATGCATCTTCCTTTCGTATAGCTATCACAAGCATTATGTCTTAATTTAATGTTTACAGGGAGGAGCAACTCATGTGGATATTGCTTGTGATGCAAGTTTGGTGAAGCTTGCTATTAGTTTAACTTCTCTTCCGGTAAAGTCATTCACATTCTTAGAGTAAAGAAAATTTATAATTAAAAAACATTTTTGGTTTATTTTCTTCCAAATTGCATATACTGTGGCTACAATAAATTTTTTATCCCAACATCTTCTTCACTTTAAAGTACTATAATTGCCATGTTGAAATATGTAATGTTGGTTTTGACAAGCTTGTATTTGAGCTTTTTGTTTAGTGAGAAATTGAAAGAAAATCTCATAGATAGAATATGGGAAAAATTATGAGAAAAAACAAAGAGAGGGGAAATGGCCAAATGGGAGAGAGATTATCTTATATATATATATATAAGATAATCTCTAAAGTGCAATTTGCAATACAAGTTGTAAAAGATAGTTTAGATTCAAGTTGTAAGAGATTAGTTAACTTCTGATTTGTCACAACTGTCCTTTATAGGTTTAGATGCATATAAATGATTAGATAGTGAAATGTGTTGTTCTGCATAATTGCTTTCATTCAGAAAAAGAGTGATAATATTTTGACTTTATAGAGTTAGCATTGAGTTTGAGTTTCCTATTTATTTAAATTAGAAATATAAAATAGGTTTATGCAGAAGCGAATATTGAAGACGAAATAGGTAGAGAGGAGAATCGGAAAATCAAATAAAGACGTTCTAATTCTCATTAATAATAATACTGAAAGATTATATGTATAATTTTTAAAGTTCGATTAGGATTAAGAATGAAATCTTAATCCTAATCGAACTTTAAAAAAAACTCCTAAACTAATAAAGAAATATAATAGTTATCTAATATTGTAATTATAATAATATTAAATATCTAATGTTTCAAGTGTTAAAGTACTACTTAATGAAAGAATATGAATTAGAGGCCCCAAAATCCCAGGTATTCTGAGTTTAGGTAAAAACTGGCCCAAATTCACATTTTTCGTTGTTGTTGTTGCTGCTATGTACATAGTTTATGAGCTATGTACAACTATTTACAGGATGTACATTGGCTCTGCAATTTTGGGACATGTCGACAAAAGATGATATTTATTAAATGTAGAAGAGAACCAAATTTTACAAAGAATCTCCATCCAAATATTTTGGTTTTGTACGTTTGTTCAGTGGATAATCTGCTTACTAATCACAGTAAGAAAGATAACAAAGTGTCTTTCAGAATCCAACCCACCCTCTACTATATTAGTTCATTCTTTACTTTTGGTTTCCTATTATTTGCCAATCATAAGAAAACGAGACTAAAATATTTGAATTTTTCCAGAAAAAGATGCAAATATATCTCCAAGTACTTTAACCTGCATGTTGAGAATGTTTAATGATGTGCGTTAATTAGAAATGTGTTGCTATTTCAGGTGTGTGTTTCTTCCGTTGATCCGGTTGCATTTCTTGCTGCTGTTGAGGCAGGAGCAAAAATGGTTCGATAAAGTGACATTCATCCTACATTTGTGTCCATGATAAAACTGGGATACAGCTTACTAACTCGAATGGTTAAATTTCTTTTGTTGCAGGTTGAGATAGGAAACTATGATTCATTTTATGAAATGGGTGTTGTATTCTCTCCTAAGCAGGTACATATTCAAGTCTCGCCTAGTTTCTTTAGTATAGTGTCTTGCACTTTTCTAGAAATTGTATGATTTGATTCCCCGTCCCGGTTTATTGTTTGGTAAAACAAGTAAAGAGGAATATTATTATGGATCTTATATTTTCTGTAAGCATTTGTTATGCAGATACTAAACCTAACAAAGAAGACTAGGAGTATTCTTCCATCAGTGGTCTTATCAATGACAGTCCCTCACACTCTTAGCCTCCCGGATCAGGTCACAAGGGGCATTTTTGTAGAGAATTATAATAATCAAAATTGTATTTTATATATGCTATTGACACTTGGCATTTTAATAACAGGTGAAGCTTGCAGAATTACTGGAGCAGGAAGGTGTTGACATTATTCAAACTGAAGGAGGAAAATGTTCACATCCTTCAAAATCTGGTATTCTTGGTTTGATTGAGAAGGTACTAAACTGGCTAATACTTGAACACAATGATACTTTCAGTACCGATTCTCAATTTTTAGAATGATTTTATTAAATAACAATATTATTTGAACATAATGTGAAGTAATAGTCCAATATAACACACTAAAATTGCAAATATCTTCCTTTAAATGGTAGACACTGAATAATGTAAAATTTCTTGTAATTTGATAGTTATGGAATGTGTAAGTTCTTGTAATTTAAAGGTCATGAATGTCCTAGAAAAGAGTCATTTGGATAGTAAATAGTCATTAAGTGAACAATCTCTTTAGAGATTAGTATAAATATGATTGAGTGACAAACTATTTTGTAATCAAATAATCGAGTTAATCAAATTTATTGAGAATTACTAAATTACATTTGTGATTGTTATCTAAATTAATAAGGTTAATTGGGGGCATTGGGCTACGTATTTGGAAGTGCATTCCTAAACCATCTGAGTTTTCATTTCTAGGCTCTTATCTTCTAACGCACTCATATCCCACATATATCTCCTCAAAATGCTTTTTGGAGCCATTAACTTCCGCATGTGCAAAGTTAAAATCTTAACATAGATGAAACGGTCTTCAATTTGATAAAGCCAGATAAAGCGGATTAGTCTTTCTGTGAACAGAGTAGTTCATCTAAGTTTAGATCAAATTTAGGAACAGGTATGAAATGGACGGTACAGTTTTTGATATAATTGTTCAAAAATCCGTACCCGAAATTGTTTGAAAACTGTTACAATTCAAGGATGGTTTTTATCTAAGGTTAACAGGACAGGATGGGTTATAAATAATACCCAAAATCAAAATTATTTTAATAAATATATAAATTAATTAAATAAATATTATATATATTGGGTAAGGACGGAAACGGATATCAATATGACTGTACTTGTTCGAAATTGTTATTTCGTGATTGGATAATACCTGAAGTCGTTTTCACCCCTGAAATTTATCCGGAAAAAATAGAACCTGTGGGTATAGATAACTGTGGATATACGGAACCATAGTTAATTTGCTCATTCTTAAGATCAATCGATATTTAGGCAGTATGGCATTATTTTGGGGATTTTTTTTTCAATTATTGCTTTATTTTCGTCCATATACTTTGTAATGTTTGGTAAATAAATGTTGTAGGCAACACCTACATTAGCAGCTGCATATTCAATTTCAAGGGCTGTAAACATTCCGGTGATGTGTTCATCGGGACTAAGTGCAGTCACGGCACCAATGGCCATCACAGCCGGAGCTGCTGGTGTGGTATGTAAATCTTATGACTAATAATTGTGATGAGATTGTTCAGCTCTACGTTACTAGTGATAGTGATCAACATGTATGGTTTTGGACACTACAGGGAGTGGGGTCAGCAGTTAACAAACTTAATGATGTTGTGGCAATGATTGCAGAGGTCAGGAGCATTGCTAATTCATTAGTATTAGTTGGTAGGCACACTACTACATCTAAAGAACAAACCATTAGACTGTAATGTATTCATTTTTCTTCTTTATCGGGATTAGAGTAACTTAAAAGTTATTAATTTTCTTTTCTCACAATTTGAAACTCTACTTTCTTGTCTGTTCTTGTGCTCCAAAGTTGAACCCATGTACGGTTTAGCTCTCATAGTTATAGGGGTGGACATGAAAACGGAAAGTTTCGAAATTTGAAAATCAAATTGCACCGAAAATTCCGGTCTGATTTTTAAAACTTTGCTTTGCTCAAGCTGATCCCCACCGTTTAAATTGTTATGTATATTACTCTATCTTGTTATTCCATCAACACGACATTGATTGATTGATTTCATGTTATAATTTGTGTGATCAAATGCATCAAGAATTTCTTAATTAATTAATTAAAATAAAATAGTTTATTCTTTTTGTTATTTTTTTAAAAAATAACAGCATAAACATAATTAATTAAATTTTTCTTTTTTTAAAAAATATTTTTATCAATTTTATGGTGATTATTGTCTATTAATAAAGATAATAATTTATGAAATTGAAATACAAGAGGAGAAAAAAATGAAAATTGATTGTTTGTGTTTACTTTTTTAAAACAAAAGAATTAAATTTTAAAATAATAATAACTGTATTTAATTAGTTTTCTTGATATAACTAAGTGATTTGTGTCTAATAATTTCTATATAATCATTTTATTTAGTAAACAATTTAGAGTATATCAGTCCGGTACAGTACTATCCGTCCCTAGGTTACATTTTAATATAAATTGTGTAATATATTTTTTTTATTTATTAAAAAAAAGTATAAGTAAAGCGACGTCTAAACGGCTTACGGCTTACGGCTTATGATTATTAGAATGGCCTTAATATTTTAATATAAAGAAAAAATAAAAAATTATAAAAAGAACAATTATGTATAAAGAGTATAATTAATATATATTATTATGCTTTATAAATGTTTTATTTATTTTGCTAGGAATTCCGGTTCATACATTTAAAAAGAAGAAGCATGAACTACTAGAAAATAACAAAAGCCTCGCTTTAAAAATGATTCCCTTCAATCCAATAGTTCCACAACATCAGACATTATGAAAATAAACAAAGCAATTAATTAACTAACCTGAATCATTATTAAAGGGCTAATCAACAATGATTAAGAAAACAATCTCTTTGTCGGGAATCTTCTCTAATATTATTCAGTAAAAAAAAAAAACTTTGTCAAAGAGTTGAAGTAAAGGTATGAAAGTGGTAGTTGTTCGACAATGGTTGTTGGTGGTGATGGTGGACGCAATATTTATAGACAACAATCATATGTTCAAATATAACAATTTGTCTCAACTATTAATTTTAAAACCCAACTTTTCTAATTCAACTAAATTAATGTTATCAATTGTTTTAATAGATCTATAAAGATTTAGCCATTTTTTTTTTAGATTTAACTAGTTTGAATCACTGTATTATTATTTAATAAAAATATTTAATTTATCTTGAATATTTTTATGATTTAATTATATGTAATAACTTAATTCATATATATAATTTTAATTTTAATCTTTTTAAAAAAATATAAACATTTATTTTTCTTATATCATAAAATGATCATGTGGATGAGAAATGTAAAATAATTTGAATAATTGAGTTATTTATATTAAGATGATTTTTTTTATTTGATTGAATTAATTCTTTATTTTAATTAGAATAATTGAATAAAAGAATAGGTGTATATTTACATCAAATATCAAAAAATATAAAAGTAACATATTTAATAATAAAAACATATATATATATATATATATATATATATAACTTATGTGAATTTACTACTTAAACATTCAAACTAAACTACCTAATTTATACTAAATTAATCCACTGTTTTTTTAATCCCACCTATAAGTGGTGCTTCACATGTTTGAGTTTAAAATGATTACGCAATTAAAATAATTAAATATTTAAACATTAAAAGGAATTTAAATGTTCAAATAAAATACTACTCTATAAAAAGCAAATAAAATAAATAAAAGGAATTAAAAAAATATTCACGTCCCTCTCACTTATATTAACTCTGACTCTCTCTCTCTCTCTCTCCAAAAAAAATGATTCAGTTTTTAATTAGTTTTAAGGGGTCCTAATTTGATGTTGCCTTTGTTTTATTTTTGATTACTAAAAAAATAGGAATGCTTGTAACACTAACATTATAATAATTAAGTTGTTTCATAGTTTTAGTCTTTAACCAATAATTTATTGTCTAAAAAATTACAATTGTACATAAATTTTGCAGGCTTTGTTTTCTTTTGACGGTGTAGTGTGTCCCTACTTGACCTAGCAAGATTAATAAGGCTTTTGGCCAATGGGACACAGAATCTGATGGCTGATTTGGGTAGCTTTAAATCCAAAGATATTATTGTGTGTGGATGTTGTTTCTTAGTATAATCGCTTTAGCCGAAAATTGCGTTTTATATATTTTAGAATTATTTATTTCAATTTTAAGATTTAAAATTTTCAAATTATGGCTTAGATTACCATTAAAATCTTATGATTATGTTATTTTCTTCTTTATATTACATATATAATTTATAAAATGGTATCTCTATTACTCGAATCTCATACTATCTATGAAAAAAAATTACATCTCTATCCCTTGAATTTCAAACAATCTATATAAATAAATATATATACCGTAATTAATTACAATATAATATCTCAACCATTTAGATTTATAAAAAAATTATCCTTTTTAATCTCAAATAATTAAGAAATGATGATGTTATAAATTATAAATAAATTTTTACAATTAATTATATCATTCTTTTCTCTCTATATATATTTAATTTGAGAGTATTAATAGACATTTAAATCTAAAAAAATTATAAAAATTTATAGAAATTTTGGAGTGTAGAATTGTTAGGAAGGATAACAAATAAAATATTAATAATGAATTAATTTAAGATTTTTATTTCCAAAATATAAACTCATTTTGAAAATACCCTTAGTGTTTAAAATTTTACTTTATTGTATTCCAATGTTATTTATTTAGATCTCACAACACTTACTAGTAATAACAACTACATGTATTATGTCTGATCTTGTACACACCGCAAGAGTTTAAAAATATGACACCATAGTCATTTCTTCTATTTACTTCTTGTATGTAAGACTTTGCTTTGAGCTCAACATGAAGTGATCGGCAAGTAGAGTAGTAGTTGACTTTGGTTTCTCCATGTTAAACTATGTCAATACTTTCTCGATAAGTTTTTCTTGTGATAACCACAGTTTCTCTTTCTTCCAATCAGAGGAGGTTGTCATTCTGATAATCTGTTTTGCATATCTCAAGTCATTCATGGCAAAAAAACCAAGTTATTTCTTTTGCTTGCCCATCTCATTTCCATTAGACAGGATAGTAGTTGTGCCTTTTGCTTCACCAATTTCTTGCTCTCTTTTGAGTTGTATGCATGTTTTTTCATATGGTCCTTTTTACCACAATGATAATATTGTTTTTAAAACTATTTCTTAACTTATCTCTTGACTTATATGTAATATAGAATTTTTTATTATTATTTCTTTCACAAGATTTTATTATTACTTCTTTCACAAGATTTGACGACAAATACCTTAGATTCAATTGACATTCTTTATACTTTTTTCCTTGTTTTTTCATTGAATATGTTATTTTTTTACTATGTTTAATGTAAAAATATCTTATAATTCATCATTAAGCATCATTTTCATATTTGTAAATTGGTTCACCAATTTTTAATAATAATTTAAATGTACAAAAATATTTTAATTTAACTAGTCATCGGATGAGAAATGTTTTATTGTGAGTGGTTTTTCTCTCCTGGATAGACTTTAACTTTGATCATAATGAGTAGGTAAAATTTTCTTATGTTATATGATGAAAGATGTTTTAATCAAATTCTCTGACTTTCAAATAAAATAATTTGATTACGTTAATTTAATCATTATTGTAAATGAAGTTAATATGATCTCTTATATTTTAAAAAATATAAAAGATTATTTATAATCAATAGACATGTCTTTTATATCTATTATTAAGAAATATAATAAATAAAATAATAATAATCAAGTAAAAAATTATAAAGGTATTTGAAACTAACTTTTTTTATTTTTATGTAATTAAAATGAGTTAAAAAATATATAATATCTTCGCTATGTATTGAATACTAAATAAAAATATAATTTCTTTATCTCTCAAGCTTTTAAGCTTTACTTTCTAAATGTTCTCTCCATTTTAATATTTATAAAAGGATTATAATCAACTTTTATAATATAACATTTACTACTATAAATTAAACTAAAAGGTGAGAGAGAGAAACTCTCTTTGTTTTCCTTTATCATTAATTACTCTATTCTTTCTCTCATAGACTCTTCTTTTATGCTTCTATTTTTAACTTTCTATTTTACCCCTGTCATTTCAAATAAATAAGGATTACTTATTACAAATTTTAAAAGATTAATTTAAGAAAAGTAAAGCTGTTAGTATTTATAAGTACCTTTTTTTTTTGAAATGTTACCTGGATAATGCTATTTAAATTAATAATAAACTATTTAAATTAATAATGAATTATAATACCATTTATATCATGATAAATGAAAACATATATCAACCAATAAAAATAACATAAAGTATAAGAAAAAATATACGATCATTATTTAATATATAAATCGTGTCATAATCTTTACCCAATATTTTTGGTCTAACATTACATTATATGCATTATATGCATGTACATGACCGTCGGTGGACGGTACAGAAAGAAACGACGAAATTGCTCATTCAGCTCGAGAATCTCATGGCCCTATTTGTTTTTTCATTATTTAAAGTCTGGAATATTGGTAGGTACTCGTGTGCATATATATATATATTATTATTATTTTCAATTTTTAATATAGGTATTCATTTTTTGGAAAATAAAAATAAAAAAGAAAAAGAAAAACAAAGATAAGATAAGATGTCATTATATGTATACTACAGAGTCAACAGGCAACAGCACAGACTGCAAAACTGGCAGTTTTGCACTTCATTTAATATTATTTTCATTTTAACATTAAGTAAAAATAAATAAAGATATATATTTTTAATTGAAAGATTAAAAATAAAATTCTATATATAAAAATAAGTTAGATAGTGTAATTAATATTATTATTTTACTTTAAAAACTTAAATAAGAAAGGATTTTTTTTTAATTAAAGTGGTACTGATATTCTCAAGTAAAAAAATTAGTTAATAATCTTTGATATGTTGTTAATGCATGCAAGCATAAAAATAAAACAGTTAACATACATTATGAAATTAAGTTATAGATTGAAATTTAAACAGAAAAGTTCCACCAAAACTCTTCACATGCAGTCATGCAGACCATAAAAAGATCATAACAATATTTTTTTTTCTATACAATGGCTTGCTAATGCACTAATACAATTTAAAGCAACTCAAAAGCACCATATGTCACTTAACATTCATTGACATCTTGTGAGTTTGTTTCCGATCTTTTATCAAACAATGAGTGTGGAAGAAAAACTATATGTTAGAGTAGAGATGAAATTTTATCTAAAATACAGGTTTAAGTATAATATAAATCATTTAAATTAGATAATTTGTGTTGTTTAGTCATTTAGATTAAAAATTATGTCATTTAATATTTTAGTTATAAAAAAACAGTGAGTTAAAGAAAAAATATATTATTTTAATAACTTTTAGAAATAAATTCTATTATTTTCATACAAGTGATTAAAATATAAGTATTTAACAATAATAAAAATAAAATTTAATATAAAATTGTTTAAGAAATAAAATCATTAATAATAAAGTTATTTAAATATATTTTTTAAATTTTTAATAAAAACTAAAAAATCTATAAAACATTAAAATAAATCAATGATAATTAATTAAAAACATTTTATTAGTTTTAAATATTGTTACTTTAATCATGTTTAATCCTTTAATCAATTAGATTTTTTGACAAAATAAAATGAAAGTCTTTGAATGTAACATGTCGGTTAAGGACGTTGCTTTAACAACTTAAAAGTTGGAGTTAAATTTGTAAAGGATCTTAATAAGTTACAAACACAAAACATATTTTGAACATCACATATAATAAAAAAAAATTAACTTATGATTCATACGATAAAAAATAAAGAAATCAAACAAATTACACAAACACAAAATTGAGCTCTAAGAGTGTCATCCTCGTGCTAAAGAATGTGAGTCGAGTCTTGGTGAATTAATTCCATTTTTAAAAAATATAGATCATTATTAATTAAGCTAAAGAAAAAATAGTGTTTTTAATTGTGATTTTTTTGTTATGTTTTAAATCTCATGTTTGAAACATATATATTCTAATATTCTAACCCATTAGATATACAGTTTAAAACTTATAATTAACAAATGATGTTTTAATTAAAGTATTAATTTATGAGCAATATGAAGAAAAAAAATTAATAATATGCATGACTAATTAAAATTCCAAAAAAGAAAAAAATCAGCAAGTATTGAATTGAGCTTTTAACATTATCCTAACTTTCTCCAAAATCCACCGAAATTAAGATTTGAGAAACGACATACACAAATTAAGTTTTTGTATTGTCGTTGGGACTGAATACAAAGCATAACAAATTGAGTATGGTAAATTATTTTATATTCAACAATGCATTCAAAAAAAAAACAAAATAGATAAGAGACAATGTACGTACCAGATCATAAGAGACAATCCGAGATGGTGGCACGAATTGTATCAGCATCTTCCATCTATAATGTAAAAAAATAAATAAATAAAATTGTAAATTAAATAATAAATAACAAAATAAAAATAATGAAATATAAAAAAGCCATAACTAATGGGATTGACAAGTACATAAAGATGTACACCTTCCCACTTGACCACTACTATATAAGTCCTTGGTCTTCTTCCCATTTTCATCACCAAAACTTCACACTCCTCACTTTTACTTTTTATCAAATCTCTGTCTGTCTCTCTCTCTCTCTTAAATCAAAAGAAGAAAAAAATGGCAGCAACAATGGCTCAATTTCCAATGCTCAACATAGACACAAATCAAGATGTCGACAAACTCATCACCTACGAAATCTTCTCAATTCTGGAAAATGACTTCCTCTTTGGTCACAATCAATCACCTTCAAAGCTTTTAAATCCCATTAATGTCAAAAACGACAATAAAAACAATGTCGGCAAAGTCCGAATCTTAAGCATCGATGGACGTGGTTCAACCGACGGCATTCTCGCCGCCAAATCACTCGTTCAATTCGAATCCTACCTTAGAACCAAATCCAACAATCCTAACGCTCGAATCGCCGACTACTTCGATGTTGTTGCTGGTTCTAACGCCGGCGGGATTCTCGCTGCCCTTCTATTTACTCGTGGAAGAGACGGAAATCCACTGTTCACCGCCGATGAAGCTTTGAATTTTATCATTAAGAATCATCTGGTAATTTTCGGAGCTTCTCAACCGTCTGGATTTCTTCGGCGAGTGTTTAAACCTTCGTCTAAGAAGAACAAGGCTGCTGGGAAGCTCTTTCTCAAAACATTCGGTGAATTGACTGTAAAGGACACTTTGAAATCCGTTTTGATTCCCTGTTACGATCTTACTTCTCGCGCTCCTTTTTTGTTCTCTAGAGCTGATGCGATTGAAATGGACGACTATGATTTTAAGATGAGAGATGTTTGTACTGCCACGTGTGCTGATCCAAGTATATTTGGGCCAGTTGAGATTACATCAGTGGACAAGCGTTCTAAAATCTTGGCCGTTGATGGAGGAATTGCCATGAATAATCCGACGGCTGCTGCCATCACCCATGTTCTGAATAACAAACAAGAATTCCCACTATGCAATGGTGTGGAGGATCTGATAGTGGTGTCCCTTGGCAATGGTGAATCTGAAATTATAAATAAAAATTTGACTCCTTCGTCCAACGTAGGATTTCAGCAAATTGCCTGCGACGGATTTTCCGACATGGTAAGATTTCATTTACTTATCATTATCATTTATTTTTTTCTTCGATCTATAATTAACTGAATACACTAATAATTTTTCCTTCTTATTTTAACTATAATTATATATTTTTGTTTCGTTGGAATAGGTGGATCAAGCAATTACAATGGCTTTTGGTGAGAGTCAATATTCAAGCAATTACATAAGAATCCAATCAAACAACATCATGGCGGCACAAAAGCAACATTGTATTTTGAAGGAAAGGGACCCTAAAAATAAGTGTAAATACATATTGGGGATGATTGAAGAAATGTTGGCACAAAAGAACGTAGAATCAATTTTATTTAAAGGAAAGAGAATTGGTGAGAGATCAAATTTAGAGAAGTTGGAATTATTTGCTACGGAGGTTGTGAAGGAACAAGAGAGAAGAAAGACTAGTATTTTACCAATGGTAACATTAAAGCAAAATTCAACATCTCCAAGAACATCATCTGCCACAACTTTATCATCTTGGTCCTCAAATTGATATTATTATCATCTTAAATGGTCCTCAAATTGATATTATTATCATCTTAAATGGTCCTCAAATTGATATTATTATCATCTTAAATGGTCCTCAAATTGATATTATTATCATCTTAAATGGTCCTCAAATTGATATTATATTTGTTGTTAGGTAGATGAATACAACGCATTTGTAGCCGCTCATGATGAGCATATTCAAGTCTGAGCTGAGCTCTGCCAATTGGCTCAATATTTGTCTTTCTTTCTCTTTTAATAGATGCTTTCGGTTGTGTATAAGAATATGAATATTATTAGTGTACATTGAGACAATGATGTATTTGTCTTTAAGTGGTTATTGAAAATGTTATATCGACACTATTGAATGTGGAGTAATTTTTTTATATATATATTTTTTATTATTTCTATCTATTATTCATTGATTTATTTCAAAATTTACACCGAAGTTATTAGAGTGTCATTACATTGGATAAAATTATTATAATTTAAATAAATTTTAACTAAAAAAATTGAAAATAGAATAATTTTTTATTAAAAAATAAATATATGACTTAAATATCAATTTTATAATAATTATAAAAATTTTAAATTCATCTTTTTACTTAATTATTTGGTGATTTCGTCCATAGGATTAAATAAGGGGCTGCTGCCTATGATCATTTAATTGTATATAGAAAAGTAATTTGTTTAGTTCAAGGAATATAAATGAATTTTATCTGAGTGGACAACAGAAGATGTCCAAGTCTTATTATGGCTTCTTAATTTATTTATTTTAAAGTATAGCTATGTAAGGAATTTTATTTACCGGTTATATTTTCTAAACTATTTTTTAATTTTTTTAATTCACTTTTTTAAAAAAGCATAGCTTCATTTGGTTTCAAATGTATGAAAAATAAGCACAAACTTATTTGGTAAAATAAAATAATATTATGTGTTTTATTTTCTGTTTTATTTTGTAATTAATACTTCTTTTAAATTTTCATATTTAATTTTATTTTATTAAGAACATAAGAGAAAATATATAGGATACACTACATTTTGTGAAAATAATTGTCAGTTTAAATCTTGGATTCTCGAATGTAGTATTCGAATCAGATTGTTTACAATCTCTGCAACTTGTGAGCAATACTTAAGTGATTTTTTATTTTGAATGTTATCAAATTATTTTTACATTTACTTCTTTATTTTAATGTTGAAATTTAAAAAAAAATTCATTTTTTCTAAAAAAAGTCTCATTTATGAAAATTTTGAAATTTGAAAACAAGAGTTTACTTTTAAAAGCTTTATTTTTTCATGTTTTAAAAGAGAGAATAAAAATGGTGACTAAATAATATTAAATTCAAAAATTTGATCTTAAACATTAAAAATATATATTTTACAAAACTAGCACGACACTTAATAAGTAATACAAATATTAAATCCTTAAATAAGAAAAGTTAAAAACAAGATTGAGAAATTTTAGGCACTTTTCTATAAAGTCTTCTCAAGAGTTTAATATGGTGAAGGATTTTTTTTTCTACTTAAGTCCTTATCTTTTTTAGATCTTACTAGTTGTTGTTTTAAATAAATGCTTGTATGTATTTATCCACCTAGATTTTATTTAAATATTTATTTAAAATAATCTTTGTCGTATTATATTTATTAAATTTGTATTTTATTATACATTTAGATATTTATTTATATTTATTCCGTTAAAGAAGAAGAAAATTGTAATATAATATCAATATTTTAATTTTTTTTTAATAACATTAAATATATCTTATGTTTTTTTTTCCATGTGATGATATGAGTTTTCTGTATTAGTTTATTAATTTTTATTATTCTTATATTTAAGTTAACGATTTTTGATCTAGTATATTTTAATATTTAATTAATAAAATTTATTTTTACTCTAAAAAAGTAATCCAACTGTAACAGCATAATTACTTTAAAATTTTTGAAAAGAATAAAAAAAAACATGAGTGCTTCGAAAATTTTGGAAATTTTAGGTGGGAAATTACTGATTAAAGCAAGTCCAGTATAGAGTTTGAAGGTGCAAAAAGTTATTGTTATTTTTATTATTAAAGATACGGAGAATAAAACTAACTTTTTTTTTTCAAACATAAGGAGAGTACAAGAAACATAAAATGAATTTATCTTAATTATTTATTTTTTATAAAAAGATATATTAAAAGTGATAACAAAATCAATAATTAATATAAATAAAAAATATATAAAACGTAATTATATTAAAAAAAATTCTTCAAACAAAATAACACTTATTATTTTCCACAACACATGCTGTATTTTGAACTAAGCCAAAGTCAAAATTATGGAATTCATTACCCACATGCTGTATTTTAAATTTAGCCAAAGTCAAAACTATGGGATTTTTGTGTAGAATATGTCAAAATTTGAATACGTGATGGAATTAAGGAAAAGAAAAAAAAAATACCTTGATTGTGCTTTTGATTATTATAAAAATGCTGGCAAGTGATGTGTGGATTAGGGAAGTGGATTACTGTCAATGCCATTTCTAATTATATTGTGGTTGACATTAGTGATCATTCTACCCGTCACAACCGTATTTAAACTTAAATGTTTTAATATTTTACCTTTAATAAAAAAATTAAATTAATTGATATAATTCATATTAATTACATGTTTAATTTAGGAAAAATATATGTTAGCATACTCATCAACCCGTTTGATGAGTTTTATCATATACATTTAGTCAAAACGGTTTTGATTCAGAAAATTGATAAATATGTAAAGTTTATATTTAATTAATAATTAATACATAATTTAAATCATATACATTTAGAATCTCATTTGCTTTTGAAAAATATATTTTAATTCATTTGTTTATAAACTAAGCACTAAAAATTACTTAATTTTTATAAAATATATCTTAATCTATTAATTACTTTTAAACGTAATATTTTAAGTTATTTAACTTTATAAAAATAAAATATTACATGTATTTGTTTTAGAACGAAGCATCGAAAGTCTTTTGAAATCAAATAAATTAATTGCTTATTTTTAAAAAATTTAAGTAAATTTGGGTGCGCTCTTTTTTTATAAAAGAAGTGATTTCTAATACTACATTTAAAACTTTAAAAAAATAATATTTATAATATATTTTAAAATTTATAATTATAAATAAATATTATTTATATTTAACTCGTATATTTATAATTTTTATAATAAAAAAAATTAACGAACTTTCAATACATCACTTCAAATTTAAACGAATTAAATTCTCTTATATTTTTCATAAATTTAATTTAAAACATTTAGTTAATAATCATTTCAAAAATTCAAAGATGGATAACTAAATCTATGTTTGGTTATTGTTTTTTCATGATGTAATTAATTTTGTAATTTTTTCGATTTTCTGTCCGGTTGTTTTCATGAAGAAAAAAAATCACCTATAAATTTTTTGGGAGCATTTTTTAACTATAAAATTAAAAAAAAAATTAGTTATTATTTATTTATAGGATGTTTTTAATTTTTTTTTAATATTATGCTCTAAAAACATGTTTATTAAAAATATAAAAAATCATAAATATGAATAAAATCTATTTTTTAAAAAAATTGATGAATGAAATTTTTTAAGTGGATCTTAAAAAAATTGAAAATCAAAGCTCATTATTAAACAAATCATATTTTTAAAATTGGGGGTTAATTACAATTTTTGTCCCTAACGTTTCATAGTCATAATCGTGTTCTCATAGGTAGTGTAACAAATTAAGACTTTTAACAATTTTCTTTAGGTTAATTAAAAAAGATTTATGTATTTAAAATTAATTATAAATTTATAAGATGTTAATATTTTTTTTATATTTATAATAATTATGTTTTATAAAATAGAACTAATATATATTTTTTAAAAAATAAAATTGATTAAAAATTTTACTTTCAAGTTTAAGGTAAGATTTTGCCTATTTTTTAAAAAAATCCTACTTATGTTCATTTTTAAACTATTTTCTAAGAGTTGGTTTTTATAGACAAAACCCCTTTATTAAAACATTATATTATACTAATTTATTAAAACATTGAAATTGTAATTAGTTACGTGGCTTCACGATCTAAATTCAATACAAATAAACAAAATTAAAAAAATTATAAATATACTATTTAATTAGTTCTTTAATAATAAAATTTATTTATTTTAAATCACATGTTCAAAATATTTCAATTACAATATGATTAAAGAAACATACAACAAGATGTGAGTTTATATGTGTTATTTATAATTAAAAATAAATAATCAATAATTATAAGATATATTTTAAACAAAAAGATAAATATTAATTTATCAATAATAATATAATTTTATTAGTTTTTAAACTCACAAAACAATGTATTAATTTTAAAAATCTATCTTAATTTATCTAACTTAATTTTTAATTAAATAATATGATAATAAAATAATATTAATTAAGATATCTTATTTGTTATTAATAAGTTTAAATTATACAAAAAATAATAATAAAAATAATAATAAATAATAATTTTTAATATAAATTAATAAAAAATAATATAACATATTATTAAAGATATTATATAAAATATAAAATGAGATAAACAACCTAGAATATTAGATAAGATATATTACATTTATATTGCATGACATGATTGATTACATAGTCCAGACTCCAGAGTTATTGCATTAATGCCCTGTTGGGTGGGTAGGGCATTCAATGTCAGGTAGGAAGTCAATTTTCGATATTTAATTTGTTACGAGTAATACAAGTGATTAAAATTGATTATTACATATTATATATAATAGATTAATATATTTTTTATTATCAAATTTGATTAGTTTTTACTTAATCATTTCATTAAATTTGTAAAATAAGATAAAACAAACATTTTAAAAGTGATAATATTTACGGAACTTTTCGCATTAGTTTTTTTTTTACATTTTAATATTGATAATATTTATATAATAATTAATAGTATTTTATAATAATTAAAATTTAATGATACTTTTATCGCAATGTTTAATGTTAAATTTCTAATAATAATAATAAGAATCATATCCTAACTTTATTGGTTAAATCTAACCATTATAAAGTAATCAAATACTTTCAATTTCTTCACCTCTTTCATCATAGAAAAAGTAAAAAATATGTTAATATTTTAATCATTTTAAATAAATTTTAATTATATTAATAACTTTATTTTTTATTTTTATTCACATTTTTTGTATATTTTTATATTCACCTTGTTATTAGTATTTAATTTAAATTTTAATTAAAAAATAATCTAAAAAATTAAAATTTACAAGAAATAACTAAAAGGTTTAAATTTATAATAATAAGATAATTAAAGTATATTAATTTTTAATTTACGAAAATAATACGAATAATATATCATGCCAGTCTATGCAATATGGGGTATATCATTTGATGCGTTCATCTCCGATTTAAGAGTTATTGGTTTCTAATGAAGGTCGTGATCGTTCTTAATTTGTTGTTGGGTCGGCCCAAATTGTTGGCCCGAATTACAAGGATTACTTTGAATGTTTGTAAGACAATAAGATTGCTAGGAAATCATGGTTGGATTGGTTTAGAGTTTGAACTCCATTTTACCATAAATCGGTAAATCTGTAAATGCATGGAAAACTATATCATCTCTTGATTTCTTTGAATATCGTATATCACTACTTACTTCTAAAAACATGCATTCTAGTGCAACACGATAAAGGTCGTGTTTCAATTCTCAATATAAATTTGTTGTAAAAAGAATAATAAGTTTTTTCGATTTTTATGTACAGTTAAATTATTTTAATTAATAAATGAATAATACGTATTCATAAAATTAATGAAAAGAGTTATGCATATTTATATAATTGAAAATGTCAAAGAAAAAAAGCTTGAACTATGCTACAAATTAGTTTTATTAATTCGTATGATAATTTAATGTATTCTTATTTTATCGATTTAATTGTTATTATATTTTTAATTTAAATGAATAGAATATTAATTTATTTATTAAAAAATATATTTATGATAATAATATGTTAATATCTATTGGTGTAAAAATAAATAAAATAGAACTATTACACTTATCAATTTTAATAATATGATTGAAAGATTTAGAATTAAATTATAAATTATTGATTAAATTATCGAGGGTTAAATCAGGGGGATTATGGTAGGTTACTATGCCTTAGTTCTATAATTTTTTTTCTAAAAGTATATAATTTTTAATATTTTTAAAGATAAAATAAGGCATTAATTCCTTCTATTATAATAAAATTGTTATTGTTTTATATGAATAAATAATATAATTTTTTATATTTTATAAAATATCTTAAAAGAGAAGAGATACAATACAACAATCACACTTATCAACTTTAATAATACGATCGAAAGGTTTGAAATTAAATTATTAACTATATTATCAAGGGTTACATTAGGGGGATTATGGTATATTACATAAATTATTTTCTATAAGTATATAACTTTTAATATTTTTAAAGTTAAAATAAGACATTAATTCCTTCTATGTAATAAAATTGTTATTAGTTTATACGAGTAAATAAAAATAATTAATATAATTTTTTATATTTTATAAAATATTTTATATTTATCTTTCATATAAAATATTTAAATAATTTATACTACAAAGTTTTATCTGTCCTAATTTCCGTACGAAATAAATTATATCCCAGGTCAACTTGATCCCTTTAAAAATTTATTCTGATTTCGTACGATATGAATCAAATGAATAAATAAACATTCATTACGATAACATTTGATATTTGTTGGTGTAAAACAAAATATATTTTTTTAAAAGGTAAATCTAAAAACGTATAAAAGCAAATAAAACGTGAAGAAGCGAGTCCCAAAAGATATTTTTGGTCTTCAAACTTTACGTAAGTGTGACTTTTATTAGGAATATTTTAGTACATATGAATGCAAATAGGAAAATATGAAATTTACTGTTATTTTCACTTTTATATATATAAATATAAAATTAATTGATTCAAATTTAATAAATATATAATACTATTAATTAGAAAATAAATACTATTATTACTTCAAAAATATTTATTTTCAAAAATTTAAGAAAAACAATTTAAATATAATTTTTTAAGTTATTTTTATAAATTTTATATAATATATAAATAACATAAATTATCTAATACTAACAAGATATTTTTATATAAATGATTTTATAATTTAAGAATATAATGTTACATGATTTAATGACTAAATTTAAGTATATTATTATTTAATTTTTTTTTTAAGTTTCAAAACTAAAAATAGTTTATTTATTGATTTATCAAAATAAACAAATAATAAAAATAATACTTAACAACCAAATACTCAAACTTTAGTTAAACAACTGGTAATAAACAAATAACTACACATCATTATAAACATTTAATTATTTATCTTTTGACTTAAACTTGATTTAATAATAAACAAATAACTACATGCTAACCTCTATCATTATATATATTTAATTATATATCTTCATTTGACTAAACAAGTACATATCAGTCTATTTTAATTTTAGACATATAAATAATCTAATTTAATTTATTTAAAATATACAAAATTTATATCAAATTAGACCATGTTTACATTAAAAGAAAATAAATCTTATAATGCTTATAAATATTAAACTAATATTTTTAAATACACAAAAAACTCTTTTTATAAAATAACATATTGGGTAAATAATTTGACTCAATACTTTATATTTTTAATCCATTTTTATATATTATAATTCTATTTAAATTAATTGTATTTCTTTTTTTTACAAGTTTTATTTATTTATTTTTTGTGAAGGTTCATTAGTTTTTTCTTGGTACTTGATCTATTAAAATTTTAATATTATATTAATTTTATATCATGTATAAGAATGTTAAGATATTGGATGGTTAAATATTACTTCCAATAAAAATGAATCTTATATTACGTATAAATATTATAATAATATTTTTAATTAATATGAAATATTTTTTTGACTGCAACCAACTTTTATTATAACAAGACAAAAATTGATGACAAAATTTTGTATAAATATTTTTAAGAAAATCTTTAATTAATTAAATGATGAATAATTATATATAATATTTGTAAGATTAATATGTAATTTAAATATAAATGATCTGATACATATTTAAAATATAACAAGAAAATAACTTTACTTAATAGATATGACTTGATAATTAATCTAAATTAATAAATATTTTATAAGTATTTTTAATTATAAATAAATTGATTTTATTATAAGAAGTTGAAATATTGATGTCAAAATCCTATAAAAAAAGTTATAGAAATACTCTTAATTAATTAGTTTATTATTTTTGGAAAAAATAAGTATATATAATAATTTGTAAAAATAACATAAGTTTTAAATATAAATGATTTATTGTGATATTGAAAATATAACAAAATAATGTAAACTTTATATAATAAACAGTGTGTGATTTTGTTTTTGTTTTTGCTTAAATGTAATTGTATTTAGTTTTTTTTTTTTAATTCAAACGATAGTTCAAAAGCGTTACAAGTTACAACCTTACTAAACAGAGGATCGGACTGCGAATGCATAGGCGGCCGAAATTGAGTCGTATTCACATTCATGTCTCATCCTATTATAAAACAAATATTCACGTGATGGATCTAACTTTCTAGATTTGATATCTACACATATTAATTTTTTTTATAATAAAAAAGAAAATATATACACAAAAAACTGAAAGGTATTTTAATTATTTATTATTATTTTTTCTCTCTCTCTCTTTGATTTTAATGTTTAAAGTTGAAAATTTAGAATTAATATTTATAATTAAAAATAAAATGAAAGATAATTTTATATATAAATGTGACAAATATATAGAGGGGGAAAAAAATAAAAGAGAAAAGAATGAAAAAGATGAAAATAAGAAAAAAAAGAAGTAATAATTGAAATAACAAATTGTCCTGTATATATGTTTTTAGATTCAATGTCTCTTTAGATATAGGTTTGTTGAATATAGGTTTTTATATATATTTCATTAAATTTCAAATTTAGTGCGAATTATTCATCCCTACCTGACTCTACATTAAATGTAGAGCGAATTATTCATTTATATAAGTATTATTTTTAGTGTGTAATTATTATTTTTGTGTCATTTTTAATGTTTCAATATATATATATATAAAAACTTTTATTAAATAAAATATAATTTTTTTATTTATATATTTATCAATTAATAATAATACATAACAAAGTTTAAATATTATTTCAATTTGAGGCAAATGAAGTGTTTTTTTTTTTTTTGTTCCTAAACATAATTATAACTTATGTAATTATTTTCTATCTAAATATAATATATTAAATCAATTATAAATAAACTTCTCATTCTTTGTACCCCACCGCTCAAAAAGCAAATTTTTGATCTGACTGCTTCACGACACGGTCCACTAATACTAAACACGCCACCACACGGTTCATTTGAGTTAATACATACATACATACATAACATAACATAGCCGCGACTCGTTAAACGTATATGTGGACCCGGTCTTATTTAAAAAAAAAAAAAAAAAGACCTCTCCTTGTCTGCTTCTCACTCAATTAGCGTGACATACACGTTCTGTTAAACTCGATCTATCTTCATCCCATTCTACCCTTCATCTTATCCTTGTTCAGTCTATTTTTTCTTGGATCAATTCTGTCTGTCTCTCTCTCTCACTCCTCATATTACAAATTTTCTTTTACTACTTTCCTTCGATTTTCCTTGACAAGAAATTCTCTCTCTCCTTAGAAAATTTCATATATTCCAATATGTCTCCGTCTTAAAGAAAGTCACGCCTTTGATTTTAGTTTCCAACAAACCAAACACAAAACTCTGTTATTCATTTCCCGTTCCCACTGTATATTGAAAATAAAAAAAAATATATTTTTTTCTATATTATTTTATATATAAATAGCAGCCACCACCACCACAAGTCTATCAAATGATGAGTTGTTTCAATTTTCTTCTGATAAAAAATTTGAGATTCCTTATTCTTTTCCTTTTTTAAGTTTCCGAGAGAAAAAGAAAGCAAAGAAAAGAAAAAGAAAGAGATTTGTAGATTCAACGCTATTCAAATTTTCATTTTCCGATTCGTTTCGAGTCTTTCTATTAATCGGAAGAGAAAAAAAAATAATTGCTGAGTCATGAAACCGATTCAACCACCACCGATTGTGAGTTCGATGGCAGGACGAAAAGACCGGCAACGACGTCGTCCTGACCTAACCTTACCTCTGCCACAGCGGGAACCAGCCCTAGCTGTGCCTCTGCCTTTGCCTCCGGGCTCTGCTCCGTCGTCTTCATCGAATCATCATAGCCTTAATGCTCACAACAGCAACCAGCTCATCCACTTTTCGGAACTTGAACGACTCAATCGAATCGGAAGCGGAAGTGGAGGTACGGTTTACAAAGTTGCTCACAAACCCTCTGGCAGACTTTATGCTTTGAAGGTGATCTATGGAAATCACGAGGATTCTGTTCGTCGTCGGATCTGTAGAGAGATCGAGATCCTTCGCGATGTTGATAACCCTAACGTCGTGAAATGTCACGATATTTTCGATCACAATGGTGAAATCCAAGTTCTGTTAGAATTTATGGATAGGGGGTCTTTAGAAGGTACTCATATCACACGAGAACAAGAGCTCTCTGACCTTGCTCGTCAGATCCTCAAAGGCTTGGTTTATCTTCACGGTAGAAAGATCGTTCATCGTGATATCAAACCTTCTAATCTTTTGATCAATGTTAGGAATCAGGTCAAAATTGCTGATTTTGGGGTGGGTCGGATCTTGGATCAAACCATGGACTGTAACTCATCGGTTGGGACCATTGCGTATATGAGTCCAGAGAGAATTAACACTGATATCAATCAGGGTTTGTATGATGGATATGCTGGGGACATTTGGAGTCTTGGGGTTTCCATAATGGAGTTTTACTTGGGTAGATTTCCATTTGCTGTGGGTCGACAAGGTGATTGGGCTAGCTTGATGTGTGCAATTTGTATGTCTCAGCCACCTGAAGCACCAGCTACGGCTTCGAGAGAGTTCAGGGATTTCATTGCTTGTTGTTTGCAGAGAGAGCCTTCTAAAAGATGGACAGCTGCGAGGTTGTTAAAGCACCCTTTCATTGCCCAAAATAGTGGAGCTCAGAATCAGGTTCAAAACAATGTTCATCAAATTTTACCTCCTCCTCCACGCTTTCATTCTTTTTAGTTTTCTTCATCAGCTTATTAGCTTAGCTAGTGCTCTCTTTTACTTTTTGACATCAATTTTTCTTCCTTGGTAATTGCAGCGATGATTGTAATGTTTTTTGTGTAATTCTTGATAGTAGTTAGTAGTTTGGTTCCTTTGAACAAAATTGGGAGAATATTATCTCGTTGTCTTTCCAGTGCTTGATTAATACAAAACAACGCAATCAATCATTTGGTATAGATATTTGATTGTATCTGTCATTTGGCAACGATAAATTTTTTTTTTAAATACCAGAAATGGAAAATTGATTGTTGGTTTGTACTTTTGAATTCATTGAAAATATTAAGCTAGGTGATTGATTCCAGGAGATTACCCAATAAGAAGGGTTATTGAAAATGTTTCTGGTTGTCTTCATTTTATTTTGTTAAATTTTATTGTTGGTTGGGGCATTTTTGGGAAGAATCAAATGTGAATCTTTGTGTTTCTCAATACATTATTAGTGGTTGTCTGGTGGGTAAGACTAATGGGTAGCTTTAGATATTTAGAAATGCCTTTGGTCCCTTTGTTATATTAATGCTGGAATCTTGCTTTTGTCTATCATCTTGGTGATTACAGATAAAGGGAAAGATGCACATTCTTTCTCTCCGTACCCACTTACCTTTTTTTTTTTTTACTATGTAGTAGAAATTGTTCCTTGTGTCTGGAATATGTGATAACGATGAAATTAAAGATAACTTTGTTCATCTATGTAGTGACTTCTTGTTTGTTAGAGAAATAGGGGAAGCAAAGATGGTCCTGGCTGGTGTTCATTATGCTTTAGCTGATTGTTTTATTAGTTGAAGTAATCATCATTTGCTTTAGAGATTTAGTTGAAATTGTTAATGTTTTATTCATGGCCGTAGATTAAGTAGATGAAGTGCGTGTAAAGTTATAAAATGTTTAGATTATATTTTAGCAATTATATCATGGTTTGCATTAAAAGGTTTTAATGAGATTGTCTTTATGAACATACATTGCTGATGAAGTCTTCTTTTTCAGGCAAGTTTGATAATAGGAGATTTTCACTTTGTTTCCACTCTCCTTTAAAATAGCTCCATGATTGCGTTAATGAGATTTACCTTTATGAACATATATTGCGGTTCAGCTTTAATGTACTGTTTAAACCTTTTCTTTGCTGGGTCCATTGAATTCTATTATTAGTTTCAGTACAATTTGCAAACATGATAAGGAAATTAGGGTAAAACTGTATTATTGAAACATGTAGTTGCTAAATAATGGAGTTCGCCATGTTAGAACTTTTATGTTCTAGGTCTTCCTCTTGCGTGATTTAGAAGTTGTCATGATGTAATTTTCAGGTAAAAGAAATTTCATGTAAGTATCAATAACTTTTTTTATTTAATTTAAAAACTTAAAAACATTTTGATACTCAATTGAATGGGTCCGTAATTTTGAGGTATGTCTATTTTTGTTTTAATATCTTTTTTATTCATATTTTTGATTGAGATATATCAAGTATTTTTATTTAATTTATTGATATCCATTTTGATTAAATTTAACAGTTAAGTTCAAGAAATCAGGGTATCCTCGGAGGTTATCATTGAGATCTATTTAAATAAGTATATTAGTAATTTAAATAAAAATATTTGATATGTTATAATTAAAAATAAGTATCAAGAAGGATATTAAAACAATAACAAGGATAGTATAAAAGGTACCGATACTCCTCAGGCGACTCCTAGCGTTTTAGCATGTTGAAACCATATGTGAGCTTGTGTTGCCTCAGGGAAATCGCAATGTTGCTTTTCGATGATGTCAGGATCAACTTAATAATTCTTGGGCTGTTATTATCAACCGTAGATTTCTAAGGTGCTATGTCTACTTTTCACTACTTTACTGGCCCCCTCATATTTTTTGGCTCCACCAAATTAACTTTTCTTCTACCCCTCTAATTAAATCACTACATGTAGACTGATATGTATTGTGACATATTATGTCAACTTCAAGAGCAAGATCATTTGGCGTGTAATTTTTGGTAGCATATAATTAGGATTTTTTTTTATAGCACATATTTTCTTACTACTAATTAAAATTTATATCTAGTATTATCGGTAATTATAGCATGTTATGGAAGGAAAAAAAGTAGCATTTGTTGGATGCAGTCGGCAGCCATGGCTAGTACTTTAATCTCTTGTTATTTTTTTTAGAAGTTTAATTTAAAAAAAAAATGATAATATAAGGGTAAATTATTAATTTTTTTTATTTTTAATTAATATTGAGATATTTTTTTTAATAATGGACAATAATAATTATAAAATTAATAAAATAAAATTTAAAATTTAATATGTGGTCGCTTTTTTTATAACAAAAATATTGCTATAAAAAATAATAAATAGGTTAAATTTAAGCAATTTTGGAAGCATGTCTATTTTTATTTGCATATAAATTTATGAAATGATTTGGAAGTGACACTTCTCCGTTTTCAAAAGCTAAATGTTAATTTCGTAAAAAGTAGAAAAGGAAAGGTGCTAAAGAAATTCAATTACTGTAGACTAAAGTACCAATTTAATTATGCATCTATTTACTTATTCAGCTTTTAATTCGATGGACAAGTATCTTTTGACTTCATCAATTTAAATCATAGCCTTATCAAAATTTGAACTGGTTCGAACTACATTTGTCAAAGATCGAAAGAAATTGGTTAAATAAAAATTTTGATTTAAATTTTGTTAAAAAAAAAAAGAAATAACTTCTGGGTTTAAATTGGCCAAAGTATGCAAAGATGTTTGAATAAACGGTATCAAGTTTTGCAAAAATTCGTTCCTATATTTACTAGTTTTCAGTTAAATAAATAAATTAAATTAAAAAAATTCGAATGAAAAATTTGACTAATGATAAAAATGTTAATTAAACCTTTGCTCTATATGATATCATTTTTAATTATGTGTCATCCAAGTATTATTATACTCAAAAACATGACAAGAAAGCTAGCATAGAGCGTGCGTGTTCAAGTTTTGGTGGGTATTAGTCACACATCTCCTAATTCCTATGTGTGTGTTAAGAGAGCTTTAAGTCCCTTAACTTCAACTGATGTTTTAACAATAATAGGTTAAGATTTCGGCTGATCTTGGTTCTCATTCTAAAAGAAAAAATAAAATTGAAATGCCCTTTAATCTAGCAGAAAGCGTACGTGTATGGGTGTTGGTGGGTATTAATCCTACCTCGCCTATGTGTGTGTGTTAAGAGATCTTTAGATCCTTTTAACTTCAACTGTTATTTTAACAGCAGTTTGAATTTTAAGTTGATTTTAGTTTTCATTCTCAACAAAAAGCTTGCCTAGATCAAGTATAGAATTCATGTGTTTCAAATGTAATTGGGATGGATAAAAAATTCTTAGAAAATGAGTGGAAAAAGCATCCGTTAATACTTTATTTTGAAAAAAAGATACATATAAGTACTAAAAGTTTTAAAAGGTATACTTGGGATCTTCTTGAATACTTAAGTCTAAAAGTTGAATTGTTTAATTTTATTTTGGAAAAAAAAAATTTATTAAAATTTGTAACAATAAAAATATATATTTTTATTATTAAAAAATAGTAATTATATCATTATATATTAAATACCATTTAATTTAACGTTTTCAGAGTGTTATAAATTGTTATTTTAAAAAATTATAGCAAAAGCTAAGGTAACGGTGGTGTGCTAAGTAAAAACCGTGGTAACTTGATGTACAAAGACTTGGTCATACAACTAAAGCCAATTATTTTTGCTTCTCAAGCTAAACTAGTTAAAATTCAGCTAAAAATCTAGAAGTTATAGAAATTGAGAATGAAAACACTCACTATTATATTCAATTGTAATTTTTCATACATGTAAATTGTTTTTTATGAACGATGTCTTGTAGCTAGTGATTTTTTAATTAAGCAACTGGTGATTTTTTAACCTGCGATGAAATTCCTATGTCATGAAAAATGAAAATTGTCCACCTTCATTCTTAATTTAAGAAGTCTGTGATTTTTTAAACGTAAAAGTACATGTTAAACGATGTGCTAATAAAGTGACGAATTAGATTACCTGCAAACATTTTCATGTTGTATTTAAACATCTTTTTATCATCGATGAGAGTATTCCCATCGGAAAATACATTTTAAGAATTGACGGTGAACAACCGATTGTATTCTCTCCTTGTGTGGCACTAATTGGGTATGAAATCAAACTTCACGATTGCAACCGATTGTAATCATTTATTAAAAAAAATAACTGAAGGGTTTTACACCCATACACAGTGCACTTTTTTTTTTCCCTCTTTGCAAAAAAAAAAAAATTTGGAAGAATTAAAAATAAAACTATGTAAATAATTAATTTATATAAAAATCAAAGAGTTTCCCTTTTCCCCTTTCCAAGTTCATATGCAAGACATACTTGTTCCTGCAGTGAAAGTCTCAAAGACTAGAATAATTCCAAAACCTGTTTTAATTGAAAACACGAAAGGCCATGGCGCAACTCCATCAACGCTTGTTTTAAAGAATTATACGAATATAGATTCACCGAAAAATAATTATAATCAACATATACACAGAAACTCTTACGGAAATGAATCCTAGACTTCATAGTTACAAATTCAACTCTGGGTCGTGAACTAACATGTAGGAACAAACAACAGATGGGGGAAAAAGATACGAGGAAACCTCTTGTATTGAATACAAGGATATGCTAGTAGTCGTAGATCCATGGTAGTTTCTTTTAGTGGCTTAATAAGCAATCTGAAAACTACTCTGCCTCATGAGCTCCCATGTGATCTAACAGATGAGATTGATTGTGCCGAAACAGATGCAGTTGGGCTGTTAAGATCACGATCTCCATTAATGCCTTTTGGTTTTCCACTCAATCTATCGATTGCATCTTGGCAAACATCGTTGAACCAATCATCTTCAGGTAGCACACTAAGCACAGAATTAGAACAAACCCAAATGTTATGATGACACAAGAGTAATTGGAACAAATGTATGCCATATGTTGCTACTCGAAAGAGTTCGAAATTTAAAACATATGTTAGCCGAGTTGGACTATTAATTTAATTTTTAAAGGGGCAAAAAAATTCATACAAGGCAATTTTGAATGAGTTAACTTCCTCTCGAACTACAGGTCATGCCTTCTGGTTACTACATGATAGCAATAATGAAAAGTTTCTGCAAACCACATACATGTGTGTGGATCTGGTAACATGCATGCATGAACCATGCACATTGACGTTTCTATGATGCATAATTCTGAAGGATGTTGAATAAAATTTGAATTCATACCTGTAGGGATCCATCCCTGTTGTTGCAAATGCTGCAATGGCTTTTGATATTATCTCATTAACAACACGGTGTAAGTTCCGTGATAAATAACGTCCTTGAGAAGCAAAGCATATGACAAACTTCATATCCAAATAGAACTGCAAGTTGAAAGAACAAGTCAATGAAAGCGTACAAGGCCTGCGTCTTCAGAAGCAACTCTGATAACTAGTGTCAATACAGCCTTTTCATATATACTGTCTCAATCCTAAATGATTCACAGCCTAACTTTTTCATTTTAGAATAATATTCCAGAAAAGCAGAAAAATCAGATGCATGAGAAACGTGATGCAGCAATATAGCAAATCAGCCACAGTGAAGTCTCCCTAAGTGTTCAAAGCCTAAAACAGTAAGAACGTCCCATCCCCAACCCCTCCTAAAGAAGTGTGAAAGGTTTTTCAGTTCCCTTTGTTTTCCCAAAAAGGTCATTAGAGTCTACTTATTGTCAAGGGTTTATTATAGTCCTATAACTTATGAGAATAGGGTCATTTAAGGCCACACCAAGGACATTTTTAACAGGAGTCTTAAATGTATAACATAATAATCTAGTGCCAAACACGTTTTAATCAAATGGAGTCGCATTGATTACCATTATAATGTCTTCCTCCCTTTCTCACCATTGTTGCAAAATTCTATTTTTGACTCCATTTTCAGTATGTAGACAACAGCAGAACCCTAAATATCATCACTCAAACCATTCATACTATCTAGTTTCTTTTAAAAAGTATATACATTGGGACCTTATAGTTTCTTTTAAAATGTATGAACATTGGGACCTTAGCAAACATCTGACATAAGTGGAATCTAATTCTCTCTTTGGCACAATACGAAGACCCATAGGGTGATTTTCCTCCCAAAGATAAAGAAAAATATTCATCTATGATAGGGTAAATATAATTTTTATGATTTTCCTTTGTTCGTGCTACAAACACACCGTCGAACTTCAAGTTGTTACAACAATACCACAAATCCTTGCATCAGTATTGCAATTACAAATATACTGTTTTTTGATTGAAATGTCTTTTCTTTTTCCTTTTTTAAGCGCCACAAACAGTATATGTGGTATTTCGATGGTAGTTTTGCAAGGGGAAAAGGACAATACCAAAAATTAATTTTTACCCTTCTATATACCCTTTCTTTTATGATTTTACTTTGTCTGTGCTACAAAACACCATCAGAATTCAACTTGTTACAACAATACCACAAATCCTTGCACCAGTATTGCAACTATACCATTTTTTAAATTAAAATGTATTTTCTTTTTCCATTAATTTTTTTGTAAAACACCATCAAACAGTATATGTGGTATTTCGAGGGTAGTTTTGCAACATGGGGCAAAGGAGTACAATACCAAAATTTAATTTTTACCCCTCTATATACCTTTGTATCCCATACAATTCTCACTTCTTACCTTGCTTTATGAAATTCAAATTATTTTTTATTTTTTTGGTTTTCCTGTTCATGGCTGTTACCCCCAGCTTGCTTCTGCAATTTGCAAAGACCAATACACACACTAGACTAGAGAACATGTGCATATTGGCTTTATAGGTCATTAATAACGTAGCTTTCTTTCGAAACATAAAAATGGCTTCACTCCTTGGAAAAATAGAAAGGCATTACACTTCATATCATTGTCAGAACCTTATGTTTTAAATATCATTAACACTACTCACTACATCCAATCCTAAAAACGTGAAGATAAGGTGACAAGAAATGGATACCTGCTGTAAACCAAGAGAACCTAAAGGCCTTGGCCCATCCTCAATGTCATCCCAAAAGCTTTGGTCTTCAGAGAGCCATAAAATGACAGTTTCAGTTAGTCTCATCAATAGTAACGTAGCAAATCTTTCCCTGCCTACAAACATACTTGCTGCCATGGCGGCCATTCTATTCAATTTTAAGAAAAGTTCCTGGGTCATGACAAAACAAAAGAGCAATCAGAGGAAATCCAAAGTAATTTGAGGAAAACAATCTCTATTAGTACCTGAAATAGAAGGGATGGAAACCATTCAATCTCATCTGGATTTCCATCCATATTTATATACATGTCTGCTGCTAGATGGCTGTTGCCTTCATCTGTAAATATAAGATAAAGTGCGTGCCGTTGGCAAAAGGTATCTTTTAATCTATCAACTGAGCTCAGAAGCCGCCTCTTCCATTCTCTTTGTTCAGGATGACGGTTCTGCCTATCCGAAGGTCTTCTGCGAGAATTATCGTTGTGACTGGCCTGATTCACTGGAGACAGTTTCATGGCTGCACGCGGAAGCAGTTCATCTGCTAATAATGATGCATTTGCCAGTAATGCAATCTGCTGAGCTTCTGTCTCAGCCATTCGGACAATCTTATTTATAGAACCTTCAAAATTTTCTTCTTCCTCCATTGAATCAGGCAATGCTTTTATAAGCATGCTAATATATGAGTTGAATACTTGATACAAACCTTCCAGAGTTTGACCTCCCAACTGCATGCTTAGCAAGGGCCCGACATCCTCGAAAAAATCCTGTAAGTGCAGCCAGAATATAAAACAAAGAAAAGAACTTAAGGAGCCAAAATAGATGGCTGTTAGACCCAAAAAAATCATTTTTGACAGAAATCACACTTTGGTAAGGCCTTAGAAAAATTCTGGAATTTTTCTACTAGAAAGGCCATACAACTGCAATTCTGGTCAAAGCGCAATTTTTTGACATTTTAACATGTATATAGATCCATCACACAGAAAAAATGAGTGCAGAATTGTACATCATAATTTGTGCTCACGACCATTCTAATGAAGTAAGGAAACATAGCTGTTTACAAGGAAAGACCATGCATGATCTAATAAAGAACTAAAAGACACATGATTTGCGTTTTTATAAGAATTTTTAAACAGATTTTATTGCAGTAACATCATTTAATGGGAAACTATGTTCAGATGGTATAGCCAAGATAATAAATATATATTCATACTGGCAGCATACGAAACAGAACCAATAAACCAGTTCAAAGTATCGTTTTTAACCAAATAACATTGAAAAGACTAATAATCAATGAAAATTATCGAATAAAATATATCTATTTATAGAAAAGACATTTACACTTCTGTTTTTTTAAGTTACTTGTTGTCTACAATCCAAAAAATAAAAATGCAAAATAACACATCAATAAGAAGACAGTAGACAACTCTCAAATGATAACTTCAAAGAAATTACCTCTCAATACTTCTAAGGATGCAAAACACGTTGATTTTAGAATAAAAAACATGATACGAATTGTCCCCAACTCAAAAGACATATACAAGATCATTTACAATTTACTAAATTATTGTGTAGGACAAATGTTGCTCACCTGGACCATCAAGTTGAAACGATGGGCACTACTTGTAAGTTTATGTTGAAATGCTGTTGTATTACCAGCAGATGCACTTGAAGATCGACCAGTTCGTGACGCTGGAGGGTATGTGAGTACCCAATCATCAGCAGCAGCCAGGGCTCCAGTACTCTCTTCAATTCGTTTCAAATTTGCCTCTAGAGCTTGTTTGACACTAGGCCTAAAGAGTTTCAAGACGACAGGACAGAGTGTCAAGCCACGAGCTTCTAGTAATAAACAATGACCTAACGCTATTTGAACACACTCTGCAGCAGCTCTCAAGCCTCCAGCTGCTGCTGATGAAGCTAATGCATGCCTTTTAACAAGATGAGCAAATGCCTCCGTTTGCTTGGTAGCCCACATCACAAGCTCGGAAGTATAAGATGGTTCCTTGCCAAATATAGTAAAAGAATCACTAGCAGCTTGAGCAATGGCAGAGAAAACTAACTGTGAAAGTGCAGCTGTATATGCTCCTCCGTAAGAGGTACTTGATGGGCGAAGGCTTTGCATATTGTATTCATATCTCTGGAAATGTGCATTTAGTAACAAATTATGGGCACGAGGGCCATCCCCAAGCCTCTTAAGAGCTGATATAGCTGCACGAAGTTCATTACCTCGTGTAGAAGGTTGACAAGCAGCTTCAGCAAGTTGATCAGCTAATTTCTGCCTATGCTCAGTTATTGTATTCTGCAGAGACATAAGCTGAGCAGGATTTAATGTATTCCGTTCTTTTGCTTCAGAAGCTACACGTTCACCTTCATCAAGGGCAGACAAAGCTTCTTCTACTCTCCTCTCAGCTAATAAAACATCCAAGAAGTCAGGGAATTCAATGAACCATTTCTCTAAGTCTGAAAGTTCTTTGTCTTCAGCAATTGACGATATATTAGCAGTAAAACCTTCAGGTGCAGATTTGGATAAGGAATCAATGTGGACTCCCTCAGCTAGACCACGAATCAAAGCAGCTTGAGTAGAAAGTAGGTTTCTGATGGAGGAAAGCTCCCCCTCCAAATCAGATATTTCTTTGGAAGTGCTGTGGTAAAGAAAAATAAGTAAGTTAAAAACTAAAAATACCCCTGACCAATAACAACTATCAAAAACAGTCACATGAATAAATGCTCACCAACCAATAGAGAAAATCTTACCGTATAAAAGCAGCATAATTAGCATAGACGCTTCTACGCATTTCTTCAGCAGAAGCTTTCTTCAGATCCAGAAGATATGAACGTAACTGCTTTATTTCCTATAAGCAGAAACAAATACACTCTAAGAATAAACTTGTACTCCCTAAACATAAAAAACTTGATGTTTGATCCTTCATAGTTCCAAGAGTTGCACAAAACACATCTAAAATAATAAAAGAATTCAAAAAATGGTTCTAGGCATTGGAAATGCATTCGGATATTAAAAGGCATTTATGCGTCAAGGCCCCAACCTTCCATAGAACAATGCCTTTTTCATTTCTTTAATCGATATCAATCATATGCTTATAGGAAAATAGGAAACTCAGTAAAAAAAAATTAAAAACCAAAGGTAGTGAACTCTCAATCAATACCTGACAATTAAAGGCAAGTACAATAACGAATTATTAGATAAATAAAAGCCTAAAATCTAAAATATATGAACTAAACAAATAAAAGAAATCAAACAAAAGGAGAAAATCGAAAACAACCTTCTCATTTAGAGAACAGCGTGATTGTACGAACGAATGAGCTTCGAATTTATCAGACTTAAAGACTCTAAGACCATCTTCAGGCGTCACACCGTTCTCTTTGATCAGAGTATTTCTCGACCGAGCAGTCTTCGCCGAAGCCATACTTAATCGGATCCGAGCAAGAAAACGATCTTGAATTAGGGTTTTGATTGGAAAATTGACAGTTTAACTAATAACAAGATTGCTAGAACAAATTGAGCAAAATCCAAAATTTAAATTTTAATGTTAATATAAGTCTTTCTTTCTTTCTTCTTTATCAGTTGAATTGATAAAGAGTAAAGCAACAATAATCAGGCATCGAAGCTGAGCTAATACGACTAATCTGTTTATTCTCTCCTCTCTCTTCGTTGTTTTTCGCCTGGCATTTCCCGAGTCGGTGATTGGTTTGGTAAACTTGGTTTGATTTTTAGTATGGCTGACCGAACCCATCTAAAACTATATACTTTATATATATATGTTTTCATAAAGTTCAATTAAAAAATAAATTTTTCATTTTCTTTTCTAAAACAATTTGGCTCTTCGATTTAAATAAAAAATACAAAATTGCGATTTTTTTGTGAAATTATTTTTAGTGTGATTTGAATTTATAAATTTTAAAAATAATGAGTTTTTTTTTTTTTAAATCAAGACAATATTCTATTCGAGGCACACGAATTAATATTATTTAATATAATTTATTTTTAAATGTTTTCGTAAGTTTAGTTAAGAAATAAACCGATGGTTCTCCAATCATATGTTTTAATAAACATAATATACCAATTAGCGGTATTTCTAATCTTTTTTCTAAATAACACATCCATGTGTATTTTATTTATATCTATATATCTATATAAATTTAAATCATGATTAAAATAACTTTAAACAAACTTTTTTATATTTTAAAATAATGTTGGCTTATTAAATAAATATTTGATTTTTATTATATCATAAATTTTTATTATTTAATAAATCTATTTTGTATTTTTAAAAATTTATAAATATAACATATTATATTGTATTGAGTCCACGATAACAATAAAAAATAAATTAATATCAAGAGTCCTCTATTCTTTTATATACTGTTTGTATTTTATATTATTATATTCTTATTTTTTATAATGTTGTAACATGTTATCAATACGATAACTTTTGTTTAAATTCATAATAATCTTTGATTTTATTATGATATAATATTGATCACATTATCAAGATATTATGAAACTTGATCCTACCAAACCAAGATAATTGAATTTATTAATTACTTACATACTCATCTATTAAAGTTTTCAATGTATTACTTTAAATGATAATAGTTTAAATTAAGTGATATTTATTTACACGGTATTTTATATAAAATATTATTATTTTTATGATTATAAGTTGTAAGAGTATTATATTTATTTTTTAAAAATAATTTAATTTTTAATATTATAAATGTTAAAAAATCTAAATCTCAAATCAATCAAAAATCCTCTAACTTACAAACTGATTTTTGGTTTATGAGTTAAGCTTGAGTTTTTATATGGGTATTAAAATTAGGTTCTTGACTATCACCCTCGAACACTCCCTAAAGCTTATCACATGTTGACACTCAAGACACACTTCACCTTTTCATCCTTGTTAATGTGGAAGGAAAATGTTTAAGAATCTAAGTTTTATATTGACCAATAATTTATATATAAACTTAGTTAATCTTTTAACTCATAAGTTGACTTTTGTGTTATAAATTAGACTTAAATTTCTATCTAATTTTGTGTCAAATCATATGACCAAACACGACACTAATTTTGGTGGAGTATCATTATTTTCAAAGAATTTTATATTAATAGCTTAGTGCAATGATATATTTTTATTATATGCAGCTTGAATTTGAACCATGCTTGGTGGCATGTACGTGAATACTTAAATATTATTTCAAAAGTATTAATTTTATTTCAGGAAACTTTTTTGATTTTTTAATATAAATTAAAGATATTAATGTTAAGATGCAACATATATAAATAAAGCAAATGGGTAAATATCAATAGAGTATCGAGTTTTGCTCAAATAATAAAGATGTCTTAAATAGTTTGTTTCGTAAAAATGAATTATTTTAAGATATGATTTAATATAAAATAAACCATAAGTCTACAAATAACTACCAAGGAAAATAAAATAGTACGCACGATTTCATGAGAAAAAAATTACAAATAAAACATAATTTTAAAATAGAAATTTAAAATGATACAAAGAAATGATAGATGAATAAAAATGTTCACATTTATAATAACAATTATTCTTTTCCTCACCCAATATAGCTAAAAACAAAATAACAAAAGAGTGAAGAGAAATTGAAGTCAATAAATTATGGACTTTGTCTACCACTAATTCTATATTTAACAATGAGAGATAAATAAATTGTAAATATGTAAGAAAGGATTATAATTTATTTTATTTTTTAATCTTTATTTTATAAATAACTGTTTTTTTATATTTACTCATAACAATTTTTTTTAACTACTTTATTAATTCAATTTTCTTATTTTTAATATAAAAGAGAATAATGAATTTGAATCATTATCAGTTTTAATTATTTTTTCATTAGTTATCTAGTGATGTTTCATATTCAACGATATGAGATAATACGGATAAACTAGGTAACTAGTGATGTTTCATATTCAACAAAAGATTTTTTTTAAAGGTGAAATATATATATATATTGGGTACATAGTCTAAATATTATTTGTTTCATCTTATGCTCTAACAAGGTAACAAAATTTATGATAACTTTAATAAATCATTTGTACCGGATTAATTTAAACAAAATATTATGTTAATCCGTTAAAATAATTCCAACCTAGTAACGTTCAAATGAAATTGCAGAAGAATAAGAATAAAATGACAGGTAAGACAAGACGCAAAGACAACCGTCTCAGTCCTTTTGCTCATAATTCATGAAACTTCAAATAGAAAGCAATGGGGAGCAAAGACTTTTCTCAGCATACATCACTTTGGTTCTCACAATTTAACAATAATACTACGACATTTCAAAATCATAATACATTTACAGAGATTCAAAACTCAGATCAAACACAGCTATATGTTGAAGACCAATGTTCGTCGAAGTCATGTAAATGTAATTCAGACAGGCATAGAAACACAAGAACTCTACAAAATGGTTTCATGTCAGATACAAAAACTCAATAATTATATAACACTTCCTTTCACAGTACAGTAGTCTGTTCAAACAAGTATAAACTTCCACTAAATCAGGCCACACTCGTTACAAATGTTTTCAAACCTAGGAAAAATAATTCAAAGAAATTCCTAAGAGCTATACACCAAGGCAAAAGAAAAAGAAAGGACAAATTAAAATAAAATAAAATTACATCACCTTGAACCAACAGAATAATCACTGCTTATCAGTAAAAAGCCACTGCCAACAACTACCTTCATTAGATATTTAACATTGGAAAAACCAAATATTTAGCAAAAGGATCGATGCCTTGTAAAGTTCCCGGAGCATGATCTACTAAACAGGTATCACATCATTTTTTGATGCATCTTCACATCTCAAAACAATACCCTCGAGGCTGGCAGGGAAAATGCATCGTGCCCATTGGCATCCAGTTGTCAACGGTTCGGGTGGAGGGACAACCATAAGCACATTGTCATTTCTCTGGACAACTCCCATCACACTGACTGTGCTACCTTCTTTGATATACCTATAAAATCATCAATAGCGGTTAATCAACATTCATTTTTACTTAATTCAATTTCTGGTCTTAACGGTTGTACAAGATTTACCAGGGCTTATCATAGTTCTTTGTATAGTATTGCTCTGAGCATTAAACACTGAACAAAAATAGAAGTTGTGAAATACGTTTCGGGTTTGTGTCCAACACATACTCAATACCACATTAGGGAGGAAACAGGAAACACTAAAATCCTATTTACTGCTCTGCAGTAACCTCCACAGACAAGAAGAATGGATGAAGCTTGTATGCTTTATACGTTTTGGATTATTTTAAAAACAAAAAATAAATAAATTAAATTACATTCTATGAAGGATAATTCTTTTACCCTTCTTTCAGGCGCATGGTACGGTCATCACTAGATAGATTCCTCTCTCCCAACCAACGGACAAACTCAGGAGACAAGTCTTTGTTCTCTGGATTGACATCAAGGACAATTGCATCATCAACATAAGGAGTCACCCTGGCTCCATACCCAGTTTTAACAAGTGCTCTTAAGCCTGACTGGAAATCAGAGATGTAGAAGTCTACTACATGTCTCTGCAACAAAGCAAAGATTTAGCTCAACAGAATATAAAAACCTCTAAGCAACTATATATATTTATCTCTACGCATTAATCGAGATTATTTATACGTGATACATACAAAATTTAACAACTCCTTAAAACTGAGGATTTCTACATGTGAATAATTTAAACGCATTCAAAAATTCTAAAGGAAATAGAAAATCAGGCTTCCTAGTAGAGCTATCAGCACTAAATCTTTGTAAGTGCAGAACTTCTTTTACTCACCTCTGAAGATCTAAGACCCCACGTAAAACGTTGATGAGTAGGATTAGCTTGTTTTGAATCCCATCCTCGGTACTCATATAGACTTGTTGATGTATACACACATCTAGGAACTTTCCGGAAGGATGACTCAAGGGGAACATTGCCACAGGTAACCACCTAACAGAGAAAAGGGGCATTAAACTTTTGAACATGTTGCACGTGCAGAAAAGGTAAACTAGAGCTCTTTGTAAATATTTACAAGCGGAACATAATACTTAATTCCTGCTCTCTTGGAATATGACAGTAGGAATTGCATAACTAATTTCACTTTTGATAAGAAAGAAATGCCAATGTCACTCAAAGTATGCAGGAAAATGTTACTTCATGTTTAGAACATCTTTCCTTCTAGTTTTTGATTCATTCTTTCATTCTATAGACGCCAAGAGAGAGCAAAGTAATAATTTTAACACCATATTTTCACACTAGCAAATCTACATCTAGGTTAAAAAATGAAATCCTTGAGAGTCACTCCAAGGTTCTACCTCATCTCATTGCTGCAACGTGTTTACTCTGTCTTAAAACATCAGAGGCAAACAGTATATATAATCAAAGCCTTACCATTCTAGGTATCTAAATGTCAACATAATATAGTTGTATCCTTAACACAAAAAAGAAAATAAGGGTAACTCTAGATTTATCCTACCGTCTAGAATCTGAAGGCAAAATGCACAATGGTGAGTATAGTTGTCCATGGTCCGGTCTTTAAAAAAAGTCAATACCAACCCGAACTGGTTTGGGTTTGGAAACTGGACTACATCCAACTGTTAGAACTTAGAAATGGTGTGGTTACCAGTTTGCACGGATTGTCAGGAATGTAGATAAATAAACCAATTAAGCCTAAATGAAATACAGAAACACAGCAGTGCAGTGGCTTGGGTAAATTACATGTAATGCCAATATCCCCAGTTTGAATCCCTGTCTGGTATCATGGTTTTCTTTAAGTGAAATTTATTTTAAATGTATTTAATACAAAATTTATAAACTTAAAGCACTCCAACACACTTGAATTACTGATCTTGGGTATAAAAGGACAGAATACTAGTACAACCACCACACTGAATAACTCAATTGGTAAAAAATATAAAAAGGTAAATAGACTGTACGAACAGTTCGGCCCGGTTTGAATTGTCTGAAACTTTAGTAATCCAGGGCAAGACTATTACACCATAGAACCATTGGGACAAAATCCAAACTAATTATTGGTTTCCATAACCACCCCCTACTGGTGAAAGGCATCAGGAAAAGGAAATGTACGAATAACTTTAAGCTATAACTTGGAATTAAGGAAAGATGTACCAAAGAGTAAAATAAAAACAGAACACTATGCTTAGAAATCTGAAATAATAGAAAACGCAACAACATTATAAAAGGTTATACAAAAACTTCACCAGCATATGTCAAGTAACTTACCCCAGAGACTTTCACAAGTTGTCCATTTTTTGCGGTTCTAAGTTCTGCATCAGGATAACGAGAAATGAAATTTATCACAGCATTTCTTCCCCAACAAGTATTCCAGGTGAATAACCCAGCAACAACACTGAAAAGAATTACTACAACAATGAGGAGAATGGCATTGTGTACTGCTCCAAGAATGAAGCCACCAGCTATGAACCCCATCACAAATATAAGTATCACAAACCAAAATATTGGCTTAGGGAAGTTCCTTATGAAGGAATAGTCATCATCTTGGCTCAGAGTAGTCACAGCTTGATTGTGTACAACAGAGGAGCCATGTACTTTCATGGATCCCATAGAATCTAAAGGACCCGATACCTTTCTAGGAGCCCCAGAGGAATTAAGGGGGCCTGAAGAAATGGGCCCAGATGTTATAAGACCTGTTGCAGGAAGAACAGGTGGTATGGGTCCAGAGTTTTGACGCGTCACTCCACCCGACTGAGGGCCGGATGCTTTCTTCAAAGGTTCTCCATGTTTATTGAGTGGCCCAGAATTTGTCTTCTTTACTGAAGCAGAACCTGGCATGCCTCCAGAAGGAACAGGACCAGAAGTATAGCCTGCCCTAGCTGCAGCATTAGAGATAGGACCTGAATGTGAAGCAGCACCTCCAAAGGATCCAGTCCTTGATGGAGCACCGGTTATGGGTCCAGATTTCCTAGACTTAGAACCATCAATATCAAACATTTTTCCTAACTCTCCAGACTTTTTGATGTCCCCACCAGTATATGGCATTGCTACTGAGCTCATTGTTGGTGTCTTTTCTTTTGGCTGCTCAGGCCGGCCTGATACGTATAGGCCATTGCTGAGCTGATGAGATGGGAATCGTGAACCCATCAAGCTTCTTTAAGGGCACCCAAGAAAAACAAATAGCAAAACAAGTATGCCAATGAGAGCCTCGAGTTCCTACTGAAAGAGAATGAATCAGAGAGAGAAAGCCCTTGAACACTGTTTATATTAGAATTACAATCAATTTTAAAAAACCAAGAGTGCACAAAACTGTTATAGAAAGAATTTTTAGAAATATGGATTCTGCTGCCAGTTTCTTTCACAAAAATCCCATCATTTTGGGCAACTATCAACTACAGTCCATTAAAAGTTGGTTTAGTTGCATTGCATAACCTCTCTTCACAAATGAAGTTTCTTTTTTAACCCCCTCCAGCCGTATACATTTGTTTTTTTTCATATAACGTAAAAAACATATGTTTTTTGCATGTTCACAAATGCAGTGTACATATATTTCTTTTAATAACGTACAAAACATATGTTTTTTTAGAGAGAGTTAAAACTAAAATAATGTGAATAAGTGAATCATACAAAAACCGAAAGTTTAAAAGTTTACAGCCTAAAAGCAAGAATAAATATATATGCTCACATTTTATACAAACATGGGAAAATGAAGAAATATAACCAAAAGAGGCTCGATGCCTAAATTTTCATTACAGTAGAACAAGATATTTACTCTCAAACAGATCCATATAGTTTAGAATTTTTTCTTCTACATTCCGTAAACAACAACCAAAATAAGTTAGAAAGTAAATTTACAAAGCTAAATAACACTTGCCCAAAGTATTCTGATTTGTTCAGCCAGATCCCAATTTAAGCCTATAACATTAAGTCTTAAGAAAACTTATTTAAGTAGAGAAGAAGATCTGAACCAGCACCCAATACTATTCCTACGCAACTCTTCAAATGCTGAAAAGAACGAGAAACTCACGAAAATTCTTGGAAAACGGTTGTTATAAACAACCATTATCCCAGATCCAAATAAAGTCTAGCAGTTCAGCTCAGTATAAAGTTTTCTACCAAAAAAGTCAATAAGTCTAAAATAAAATTCTTCAATTTTCCTACACATGGAACTAATCAAACATACGCGAAAAGATGAAAACAAAAATGTACACTTCAAAAACTTGAGAAAAATGTCAAAGCCCAAGTCTAAAAGAGTGTTATCGCACCAAATCCATAACAATAAACAACTTTCGGAGACCAAATCGAAGAAATAAAGCATACCCAGATGACCATTTTGAACAAAAAGAAGAGCAATATGAAGATCCACAATAAATGAGAGTAGATTTGAAATGGGTTTTGGTTGGATAGTTCGGAATCGAAAAAAAATGAGAAGGAAAACGAGAGAAACTTTGTTTTACCTGGAGGGAAAAGATAACAAACAACAACGAAACGTCGCTCAACAAATCAGAACAAGGTTAAAGTGAGGGGAAGAGTAGTAGTACTATTGATTGTGCTGGTGAAACTAAGATCCCATCACCAAAGCAGTCGCCATCTATCTCTCACTCTAAAATATCTCTCTCTCTCTCTCTCTCTCTCTCTCTCTCTCTTCAAAGAGCCGCAAGCCCGCAACAACTGGTAGGTTGTCTCATCCGGCAAACCCACCAAACGGAGGAAAAATATTTATTTTATTTAGGGGTAAACGGATTTGTTTATACCTATTTCTTTATTAATTATTTTTTCAAAAACATTATTAAGTTTACAGAATTACAAAACTACCGCTATAATTGTAGCACGCGGATGCCATCTTTTGCATTATGGGATGAAAGTTTTAGGTTGAAATGGTAATGTAATGATAAGTAATTGATACATTAAAGAGTTAATTTAGTTTTAAAATTTTAAAAATAACCAATTAAATTTAAATTTTAAAAAAAGTTGATTTTTTTCTGAATAAACAATAAATTATTAAAAATAAATCAAAAATAAATTAATTAAAAACAAAAAAATAAATTAAAAAGACTTTCTATATTCCTTTCATTTACTATTATACTGATATTTTTTTATTGAGTATAATTTTTTTTATTTGAAAAAATTTCAATAACAAATTTTATTTTAAGAAAAATAAATCTTGTTAGTTCAATACCAAAGATTTAGATCAGAATAGAGAAATAGACAAAATTAAATAAATAATAACAATAAATGAATTAAGGTTGAGAATTTATATGAATAAAAAAAGGTAGATAATTAAAGGAGGAATAATATTATATTTAATTTATTATGATATTTAAAATAATAAGTTTTATTTATAAAATTGAAATAACAAAATTAGATAATTAAAAATTAAAAAATAAATTAGATAGGATAGTTTTTTTAATTTCTTATTTTACCCTTAAAAATATGTTTTTTAAAAGTTTCATTTGGTTGAGATTTTTTTTATAATTATATTATTAAATTAATACATTTTAAAAATTAATTAAACATATCAAACTTAAAACTCAATTTTCATTATATATGTACTCTTTTTATTCACATCATATTTAATATTATTAAATAAGTGATTAAAATTTATCATTAATCTTTAAATTTTAACTAAATTTACTCATAGATTTTTAAAACTTATGATTTGTTTTCCGATCTTTTAAAAATTTATTTATAAATCTCTAAATTTTAAAATCATAAAATTTAATCTTTAAATATATATATATATATATATACATATATATATATATATAATTAAGTTAAAATTTATGTATGAAATTTTAAAAATTAGGGAATTAAATTATATGATTTAAAAGTTTAAAAATTTATTTTTAAAGTTTAAAAACTTTGTGACCAAATCATATTTTTTTAAATTTGGGACTTATATGTAAACTTATTTAAAGTTTCAAAAGAATAAAAAATAAAAAAAGTAAATAAATTAAAATACAAAAATTAAATAATAAAAGGATTACTTTATAATAAAAAATCAGTAGATTAAAGTATAAAAATTAAAAAATTAAAAAAAAATAAATCAAAATGCAGAATACATAAAGTATGGAGACTATTTGTGTAACTCACTTGTATTATTATTATTATTATTATTGTTGTTGTTGTTGAATATAAGTTTAAAATACATTTAAATTAAATTTGAAGGAAAGTATATTTATATTTTAAAATAATGATATGTTTTATAATTTATGTTTATTTTAATTTTTTAAAATTAAGTTAGACATCTAAAATAATAACACTTTTATATCGTTGAGGAGTTCACTTTCTTAACTAATAGATATGTCATAATAATACTTAGTGTGAAGTGTAATGCTTATCATATTTATGGTATTGAGTTTTACAATAATATATTCTTAATTTTCTCCAAAATTTGTAGCTTTATTTACTTTCATAATTAATCTGAAGTTTAAGAAATTTAAATAAGAATTTTAAAAAATATATATGTAAAAGTTCACGACCTAATATGTGTCTTCAACAAATATTAATGAAACATGAAAATAACAATATTTTTATAATTTTTTTAATAAACTAGTTTTGTACCTTCTTATATCTGGTTAGGTTATTTGTTTCTATCAAAGTCAAAAATTGTTAGTTATACCCAAACATAAAAGAGTAATTTTATACCTTAAATTCGAAATCATTTCAAGTAAAGTTTCTTCTTCATTGTATTAATTATAGAGATAGGGTTCTAGTTTTAGAATTGTTTTTTATTTGCTCTAAAATTTTCAATACAGGGCGGCACATTGTTTGGGAAAATAATCTTATTAATTTTCATTTACTTATTTTTTCCCCCTCCTTATCGATCTTGGTATGAAACTATGGTTAATAAAAAAAATATAAAATTACATAATATAAATAAAATAAAGAAGTAGAAGAAGATTAAAAAATCATACGACATAAATAAAAAAATATAAAATTACATAATATAAATAAAATAAAGAAGAAGATTTAAAAATCAAACGATATAAATAAAATAAAATAAAAATCATAATATTATTGATAGTATAAAATATAATTAGGGGTAAATATATAATGATAAAATGGATGAATTTGTGTACTATGAAATTAATGTTTTTGGATAGGAGATTTTATATCTCTTATCTCGTGTTTTGTTGACTAGAATTGAATAAAATCATAATTGATTCATTCTAATTTTATGTTTGGTTCGACTAAAAAGTGAAAATGAAATAAAATCGATTTTTAAAATATAAGAAATCTTTCTCCACCTTTAAAGAATCATGATTCAATTTTCATATCAAATTTTTTTTCAAATTTATCTCAATTCCAAATATAACCCTAAGTCCTAAAACTTAATTCACGAATCACAAATCTTAAAACACAAAACCTTATTTAGAAAATAATAATTTTAACCATAAATCTTAACCCATAAATATAACCACAAATCTCAAATCCTCAAATCCTATTTAGAAAAATAATAATTTTAACCCACAAATATAACCTTAAACTCTAAACCTTAAATTCTAAACCTCATATCCCAAAACCTAAAACCTTAATTAAAAAATAATAATTTTAACCATAAATCTTAACTCACAAATATAACTCTAAATCTTAAACTTTAAACCCTAAACCCTAAATCTCAAATTCTAAAACCCTAAACGCCAAATCTCGAAATCTTAAACTTTATTTAGAAAAATAATGATTTTAATAATGTATTTTGTTTGATAAAAAATAATAATTAAATAATATTATTTAAATTTTATTAAATATAATGATATTAAGATAATATATAATATTTTATTCATTCTCATTTTCGTTTTGAATCTTATTTCTATTCTCATTTTGATTATATTCTGTGAATATTTTTCGTTATTATTGGATATTATAGAATGTAACTTAAGTTTATTGTATAATCACTTATTTTGAACAACTTCTAGGTGTGATTGGAGTTTTAACTTAAAAAAAAATTTAAATCGAGAGATTTCAAGTGCTTTCAAATGTAGGATTTTTTTTGTTTCAGTTAATCTTTTTATTCTTTTTTTTTACAATATTTTAAATTAATAAAATTTAATATTAATATATATATATATATATATATATATTTAAAAAATATACAATAAAAACTATAAAAAACATATTTAAAAATAATAAACAACATATTAATCCCTCGGTATCAACACAAACACATAACTTATTAAATACATAGATTCACCAAGTTTATCCATTTACTACTCGAACCAATTTAAATAATTATTATTTTACCAAAAAAAAAATTTAAGTAATCATTAACTCTGGGAGCAGTAAGTTATTATACACTCCTCAATACAATTAATCGATTCTTTATTTGACGTGGGCCATTTAACTTTTCAAAATGTGTATTCTTTATTTAAAGAATAGTTTAATTTCAAAATCAAATAATACATATCAATTAAGAAAGTAAATGAGTATGAAAAAATGGTAGTGTTGTTAACTTTCCTCCCATTAACCCACTAAAGAAAAGGAAGTAAGAAAACAAAAATCTTATAATTATTTATTTTATTAATTATGGTTAATTAATATATTTATTTTTAAAAAATTGTAAAACATTTAAAACCTTTTACCTCTTAAAGTGTATATTAAAATGTTACTAGCATTACCTAACAAATCATGTATCCTTGCAACATATAGATTGTATTTTATACGTTAAAATACAAGGTGATTGGACATATATATCAAATAGTTACGGTAACTTTAGTATAAGGTATATTTGTTATTTTTATGAGTGGTTTGATACTATTTAATTTTAAAAAATCACAGCATACAAACAAAGTACAATGCTTAGATCTATTAAGTATTATTATTAATTTTTTTTAGATTATATATTTTTTATTTAACTAAGGAGATAATTTCATTAATATTGTAGTAAAATTATAAAAATTAACAAAATATTACTTTTTTACATTAATTATAAACTATAATAAACACGTAATTATTATATATATATATATATTGTTAACGTAACAAAATACTTTCATCTAATATTTGCAAAAGAATTACCAAACCAATCACGTAAACTCCAAGGTGAAACCATGCGTCCATATATCTAAGAGACTTATAATTTTTACATCATGAAAATGTTACCCTTTATCATCAAATTGACCAAGAAAATAAAAGTCACCGCCATCTAAACCATCCATTATAATATATAGATAAAATTAAAAATAACTTAAAATTAACAAATCATGAATGAATATACATGCCAAAAAAATAGGATTTTGTATTGTTTTAAAGACCGACTATAAGCGGGTCAAGATCGTCATATTTATTGCATTTTATTATGTAAAAATTGATAAATATTTACTAAATTACTCTATTAAACAAGGTTTTATAAAAATAGACCATAATAAAGGGAAGAGGTTGTTGAGGAAAATAATGATGCGATAGATTGTGTATGGGAGAGGGACGGACGAGATTATAAATAAAAAGAGAAAGGAAATAAAAAATGTCGCATTCTCATTGTAATTCTTGAATAGTTGATGTAAGTTATTTTTAAATTATATTAGATAAATTAATAAATATATAAATGATTTATTGTAAAAACTATAAATATATAATTTTATTTTATCCAAATAATAAAAATATTACTTAAATATTATTATTGTGATAAATCCTTCAATCAAATTTCTTATTATTAGTAGAAATTTATCATTAAATTTTTTATTAATGATATAAATTTATCACAATTTTTTTATTAATTATACGAATTTATATTAAAAATATAATTTTATTATCAAAAATATTATATACTCGTTGAAAAATGAAAAATAACATAGAACACTAATTATAATTAAATATTATTTTTATTATTCGATAAAATTAAATAATATATTTTATAATTTTTATAATAATTTAATAATATATTTATTAATTTGACATAAATAATTATAAATATTTTTTAATTAAAAATTAAAATTAATTATTTATTAATACGGTGTCAACCTTTAACAAAAAGTGATTTAAATTACCCTAAAATATCGATAATGAGTCTCCAAATAAAAAAAACACTTAAAAAACATAACACTAGTCTAAGGCTTGGGCTTGCCCTTAGGCTTACATATAAGAAAAAAATAACTATAAATACCTCAATTTACATTTATTTTACCTAAAGACTTAGTAGTGATCAAATATTCTATAAGTTCGTTAAAATTAAAAATTTGATTTAATTGTTAAATTTAAATAAAAAATTATATAATCAATTTTTATTCAGAATAACAGATTTTATAATTTTTTAAATTTGATGAAGATCAAATTATTATTTAATTATAAATAAATACATATTTTATTTTATATTATATTTAAATATTATACATATTATAATTATATTATATTATTATTTTAATTTAAAAAATAAATATAAATATTTATAATAATTTAATAATTATATAAACATATTTTTTATATTTTTAATTATAACTATAAATAATAATAATTTTTATAAAAATACAAAATTTAAATTTAAATTTATATATGTTATATTTCATATGTAACAATAATTTATAAATAAATTTCAATATAAATTTTATCTTATTCGTTTAAAATAAAGTTGATTTGTTCAAATTTTAATTAATTTAGATTGATTATATTATTAGATCAAATTTATATTAAAAATCTTCAATTTCGTTCGAATAGAAACATATTCAAATTTTTTAAAAATAAATAATTTTAATCAGTTATTCAATTTTATAAATACTTTTTAAAAAACAACAATTATATCAATAGTAGACTTGTACCCTAAAAAGGAAAAAAAAAACTTCTAAGATAAGCGTTTACAAAAGTTATTATAAAATAAATACAAACTTATGTAATTGGGGATGTTGTAGTATAGCAAGATAATAATAGTGCTGTAATTAAGTAAATGTTTTTTCCCGATCAATACAATAATACAATTAATTTATTAATTAATTATTTTAAATTATAAGAAGGGGGTTTTAAAACTATACTTAAGAAAATACAACGTATTACTTAGGTGATAGGCATTTAAAATAAATCACCACGCATTTCAAAAGTTTGATGTTACGAAGCAGTCACTTTTAGAGCACAATTCTAATTTCATCACTAATACGCATAAAATATATAAATACTTGTTTTATAAATTTTTATTTACATATTTATTAATTATTAATAACATTTAAAATAATATATTAAAAATAAAACATATGAATTTCTATCATTATTATTAGTAACGTACGTGCTTTATGTTATACGAATGTTTATTAATATATATATATATATTGAGGGATTTGCTGTAATTTAAAAAAACCCCTACATCGAAATAAAAAATCAAGCACTATTTTTCTTTGTGAAGCGAAGAAGAAAACAAAAGAAAATAGGGCGGTCATGGCGGTAGAGGGAGGAGGCACGCTGTCCGAGTTATATCAGAGCGCGAAGAAGCTGCTTATCAGAAGCAGAGATGGCGTGGAACGCCTCGAGCGCCTCGCGTACGCTTCATCTTCAATTTCAACAATCTCCATTGAATCTGCCCCAGAGCTCTCAACCTCCCTCAAAAGAGATATCACTCAGATCCAATCCCTCTGCACTGAGATGGATCGCCTTTCTCGATCTGTATCGGCTAAGAACCAGCGTGATCTCTGGAAAAGGTTCCTTCTTAGCATGAAAATTAATTTCACTTAATTTTCTTAATTCGTAATATGATCACGTTTTCGATCTTTTAAAATTAACTACGAATTTGTGGTATATTTTGTATTTGGAGAAATGGGTGGGTTGTCTAATTTATGACAAGATTTTGTATAGGGTTTAGAATGTTGAAATCCAAGATGGATTTTCTTTTCTATTTTTTGTAAAGAACGGACCATTTCTTGTAATATCTATCGAATGAATTGAATCGAATATATTATACCAATGCCTTTTTTTTAGAAGGCAATTGTCATCATTCTTAAATTGGAGGGTGATAATGATCTTATGGAAATTGGAATTTGTGAGACTAAAATTTTTATGGTGTATGCCTTCTTAGCCAGTAATAGAGTCTGTTACGTGGGACTTGAATTTTAACGCGAGTGCTTTCATTTTTCTATTTGTACAGAAAGGTTGAACTGGTAATGGAGGAGGCTGAATCATTGAAACAAAGTTTGGACCGATATTTATTGACGAATCAGAAGAAGATGATGGAAGCTAAAGAAAAGGCCGAGTTGCTTGGAAGAAATGTATGTATTTGTTAGATATTCTCCTTTTGTTTTTGTGAGTTATATGTCACTGGATGCACCTTGTTTGAAACAAAGTTTTGATGGTTTTAGTATTACTGACTCTACTAAGGACTTTGCTTGTGTTGTTTTAGAATGGAGAATCTTCTCATATTTTGAGAATTTTTGACGAGGAGGCAGAAGCAATGCAGTCAGTTCGCAATTCCTCCCGCATGCTGGAAGAAGCTAGTTCAGTGGGTGAGGCCATTCTTTCCAAGTATTCAGAGCAAAGAGAATTCCTCAAGGTATCTACTATCCTTCACACTGCATTACTGTTATTTGCTCTTTTTATTTTTATTTTTTAATCTAGATCAATTGATATTTGATGTAATTCAAAAAAATGTTCTGAAATGGCAGAGAAGAGGTCTTATTCGTCAAATTACTAGGGGAATTGCTATTATTGCTATTGCCATTTACTACACTCAGAACTAATGTTAATGTTAGAAGTAACATTTTGAATCCATCCCTAAATGAGACAGGCATGATATTATGTTCTTCTTGAACCCGCCTAGTTTTCTTAGGACTTTTAACCAAATTAGAAAAAGACCTATTGGTTTTATTATTAATAAGAATGGCAAGTAATAGAGATAAAGAACTTGCTCTTTGTAGTAATGACATAGGTTCTCGTCTAGGAAATTTGGATATTAAAATTCTGAACTACCTGCCATATACAGGAATCCACCAACATATTGTTCGGAAAGCATGTCATTTCAATAGTTAAATATGTTTTGAAAGAATTCTATTCAGTTTTGTTTCTAGTGTAGTTTCTTTGTAATCGTTTATTTTGGTACTTAATGTTCTCTTGGAAATCCGTTTAGTACATCATAGTTTATAGATGATTATGGGCCCATTTGGATGTGCTTTTGAAATGAAGTGAGTTGGCTAGAAGTGGGTTAATGAGAAGCATCAAGGTGTTTGGCCTAAAATTGCTAGAAGTGAGTTAAAGTGATACTTCATATGAAGTGTGAGAGATGAGGGTCTTATTCATCAAACCACTAGTGGAATTGCTATTACTTCTATTGACAGTTGCTACACACAGAACTAATGTTAATGTTAGAAGTAACATTTTGAATCGGGTAGGCGATGCCTAGGCCTCTTTATTCATGAAAAATGTATACTTTAGTCATTTGTTTTTAAATGGCATATCGTAGGTCTCTTATTTTATGAAAAGATGCATATAAGTTCAATTTCTCGCTACTAACTCGAAAATGATTATTTTTTATGCACATGTTCTTCACGTGTGTGTTTAATGAAGGGCATGTGTCATTCAGCATGTTAATAATGAGGGTCTGAATGGGTTAGGATTTTTTTAATAGAAGTTCAATAGTTAATTAGGTAAGGAAAATGACCATTTTATCATTCTTAGTTAATTAGCTCACTAATGAAGCAAAATTGAACTTGTGTGTATTGTTTAAAGAAATGGAACTAATGGTGTATTACCTTAAAACAAGGGACTAATGTGTACCTTTTTAGCGAGTGAGGGACTTTTCAAACTTTTTTTGCTTTTGAATCCTTCCCTAAGACAGGGCATGAATTATGTTTTTCTCGAACTCGTCTAGTGTTCTTAAAGCTTTTAACCAGATTAGAAAAAGACCTATTGGTTTTATTATTAATAAGATTTACGGGTCAATAATAAGTAATAGAGATAAAGAACTTGCTCTTGGTAGTAATGACATAGGTTCTCGTCCAGCAAGTTTGGATACAAAACTTTTAAACTAGCTGCCATATACAGGAATCCACCACCGTATAGTTCGGAAAGCATGTCATTTCAATAGTTAATTATGTTTTGAAAGAATTCTGTTTGGGTTTGTTTCTAGTGATCATTTATTTGATACTTAATGTTCTCTTGGAAATTCATTTAGTACATCCTAGATGACTATGAGCTCCTCCTATTTTTTTCACAATATGGGAATACTTCTGTTAATGATAAAGGAGAGATCTAAATACAAGTACAATATATGAAAAACGTTTGAAAGTGGTTTGATTAAAGTTGTTTAAAGAGAAGCATCAAGTGTTTGCGATAAAATTGTTATAAGTGATTTAGATTGAGATAAGCATGCCTCTTAAATTACTTATTTCTTATTTTTTCTGATCACAAATAATGCTTCTCAAAATTTTGAAACTACTTCTTATGGAGATTGTTAAACACGTCTGAATTTTTTTTTAAGAAGCGGTTCTAAACGGGCATATGATCTTCTGCAAAGTTTTATTGACAGGATATAACGTTTTTCATGGACACTGTATAATAGTAACTTCCTTAATCAACTACTCTGTTTGGTTCAGAAAGCACAACGAAAAGCACTGGATGTTGTTAACACAGTGGGGCTATCGAACTCTTTACTAAAGCTTATTGAGAGGAGACACAGAGGCGATAAATGGATCAAATATGCTGGAATGACGTTAACAATCGTCATTGTGTTCTTCTTTTGGAGGTGGACTCGGTGATCTCTGATAGTTCTTGTACGTGTTATCTTTAATGTGATACTCTTTAACTAAATGGAGGCTTTTTTCTTTCACATGTGAATGACTTAATAGACAAATTACAAATATACAACTCCATTTTCGGGGGTCAATTGCAATGTAATTTGTAGATCTATTGGTGTATTTTGCATCTTTTTTCTTGTTAAAGAAGCATTCCCATTTTTCACCAGCAGAATTGCATTTTAGCTCATCCAGGACATTGTACCATGGCTAGTAAAAATACTAAATGCATCCAAATTTACGCACAACAATTACTTATTTCATGTATGAATAATCTACTTGGTGGATGATTAATAATTAATACTCAATACTCAATACAATAAGAAGTAAAGGTTATAATTGATATAACCAAATCTTATTTTGAAACTCTTATTAATTATTCCCTACCAATAACATTTATGGGTAAAATTACACAACCATACTAGCAACAGATGGAATAGGTGCGCCAACTTCATGGGCAATCAAACACTTACAGACTCCATTAAAGCATATTTTTGTTTCCTCTGGTAAACATTGAATATTTTCGCATTCATCATTTTTTGTTACATTTTACATCAGTGCTTGCTCCTATTTCAGTTGAATGCACACATTGACACATACTTTCTTGAACTCTGATAAACAAACATTATTTATGCAGTCATCAACAGTGCCACATTTGAGTCGGTGACATCATTGATTGTTTCTATTTCAGTCGCATACACCTTTGCAAATTGAAATAAACCAACACACAAATTGAGAACACAATAACTTATTTTGTTAGCCACTTCAAATTTAATCAATATATTGGAAAATATAACAATATATCTTTATTTATTTTTTATTTTTTGCTGCTTCGTAAATCTCATGTGTTTTAGTTGTAATTTTTCCTTTGTGAAAATAATCACCAACATAGTGATCTTGGTTGATGCGTTCTCCATTTTAATTTTGGATAAATATGATCACTCAAAATTGTAATTAGGCTAGCTAGCTACTAGGAAGCACAAATACCAATGAATAGTTGTGTAGTTGCTCCTCTAGTAAGTTGCTTTTATATGTAAATTGTACTGTTATATATGATAGCTAATCTATAATATATAATAGAGGAAAAGATATCCGATACCCCTTTTTTTAGTCAAGCAATTTTCTCTTTACTATCCATATGGTAGAACGATTTCTGGATGATGTTTAAGATGGTAGTAAATCTACAAAAATATCATAGAACTATTACATTTAATTGTTTTCAATATTTTCTTTTTTCTCTTAAATCTTTAAAAAGTTATTTTTTTTATTTTTAGAAAATGATCTTATTTTACGAGATCCCTTCTCCCGTAAATTTGTTTTACTTATATTTCTTTTCATTTTATTTAATTTTGAATAAAAAATATATATTTATATTGTTTCTTGACTTAGATGCGACTATAGTGCGATTCTTTCTCATCTAGGTATTTATTTATGATGATTTATGCCTATAAAATTTGTGTTTTTTTATCAATTTAAATCAATAGTATCAAAAATAATAAATATTATAATATAATATTAATTTTTTTTAAAAAATGATCAATATATCATTGGAATAACCAAACAGTTGATTGAATAACCTTACAATAGAACGATACATAAAAGCTCAAAAATTTCTTCGTGTTTAAGAAGATTTTTAGTTTTGGTTAATAATTTTGATTGTTGTTATATATATATTGATGATTTCTTATCTAGATTTTACCTTTTGATCTTTAATGAAATTATATTTTCTCAAAAAAAAAAAAAAAAAGTTGTCTTTATTTCGTTCATATTATTGAATTATTTTTTGTCCTGTTAATTATTGTATTTGTTTCATTAATATCATTTTATTAATTTTCGTCTAATTACGTCACACATTATTAAATTAAAATTATTAAAAACTATATTATATTTATTGACTGAAGGAATATAAATACACAGTTTATTTGATAACAATTTTTATATAAGTGTATTATATGTTATTATTCATTTGTCTAGTGATACTTAACATTATTTAATTCAAATATTTTTTTTTAATTGCGTAATTTTTGGACATAAAGATTATTATTATTACTATTATATATCATAATTTTTTTACAAACACTTAGCATAATATAATTTTATTGGATAAAATTATAAATACTTAATGTAATATTAAATCACTATATTATGTCACTCATCATAAATTTGTAATGTTTAAAGTTATTCTAATGGAAATACTCACGAGTGCATCATGACCTTTAGTATTATCTTACTGTAATTTTATTTTCATGTTAAAATATTAAATGAATATATATCTCCTCCACAAATAACATTGAATAAGTTAGTTATATTTAAAATAAAAGGTAATAAAATTACTTATATATAAAATAAAAGGTAATAAAATTAACAGTGAATTATCAAAGTAAAATAGGTTTCTATACAATCATATCTAGTTTAATTTTACTAATACTCAAAGTTGACACATCTTAATTATATCAAAGTTCATATATATTATTTGGATGAGAATATTTATTAATTTTTTTTTTGATCTATTGATTAATATAAGTTTCTTTATCATGTATACTTTATATTCAGACCTCAAACGAAATATATGTGTTCGAATCATATCTAATATAAAATATGTGTGTGCATATAATTGTTTATAATTTTTTTAAATGATACTCAAATATCAAATTTCTTTAACGATACATCAATTGATTAAAAGGTTAATACTCAACACAATCAATACAATAAAAAGTAAAGATTACAATTGATGTAATCAAATCTTATTAAGAAACTCTTATTAATTATTCCCAACAATTAAAATTCAATAAGTAAACTAACACTCGCAAAAGCAAATGCCAATTTGACAATAGACACGTCCACAACCTGTGGGACAAAACCTAACACAATCTTTGTCTCTTCCACATCGATTAGAAACAGATGAAGCAGGTGTGTCAACTTCATAAACATCCAAACATTCACAAACTCCATTTAAGCATGTTTTTTTTTGCTCTGGGAAACATACAATATTTTTACAGTCATCCATTTTGCTGCATTTTACATCATTGCTTGTTCTTGTTTGATCAGTTGCATGCTTACATTGACACAAGCCATTGAAGCATACTTTCTTGAACTCTGGGAAACAAACATTGTCTATGCAGTCATCCACAGTGCTACATTTGCTTGTGACATCATTGATTGTTTGTATTTCAGATGCATATACCTTTGCAAATTGAAATAAACCTGCAAACAAAATTGAGCAAACAATAAATTATTTTATTAGCCACTTTGAAATCTAATCAATATATAGGAAAACATATAGCAAGTGATCTATATATAACCTCTTACAAAGGTTAAAAAGCTCCGAAAACATGGATTTTTTTTTTTGGGGATTTATCAGAGGAAAACTTATAAATCACTTTTACATACCAACTTATATAAAACAGATTACAACATATAACAATTTTTTTTTTTGGGTTTGTGGGTATACAAACCAGAATACGAATCCAACGTAACATGATATAAATTATTTTTTTAATTAAAATTAATTATTGATTCTTTTATACTCTAAAATATATGCATTTTTTCATTATAAATAAATAAATTAATCAAAAATATTTTGTTAAAAAATATATAATTTTGATTTAGAAAATACGAACATGCAACTTACAAACAAATATAATATAAATATGCACAACTCAGATGAATTACGACAGCTTGTGCTAAGGGTCTAAAAAACTATAAATTTGAATAATGAATGTATGACATAACAGAAATTTTAGGCAGAGTAATATTGTATATATATCATGATTCATGAACGAAAATAGAGATAATATCAATGAGCAAAAGTAATATTAGAAAAAAGAGACTAACATGAGGCTACGAGGAGCATCACCCACGTAGTCATCATGGTTGATGCCTTCTCCATTTCAATTTTGACTTAATATGATTACTGAAAATTGTAATTAGGCTAGCTAGCTAGTTACGCGAAAGCACGATTTCCCAGTAAATCGTTTTTAATTTTTTGATAAAACCAATGAAATAGTTGTGTAGTTGATCCTCTATTAAGTTACTTTTATATGTAAATTGTAGTGTTATATATGGTAGCTATAATAATATCTAAGGAAAGTATATCCAATACATCCTTTTTAATCAAGTAATTTACTCAATACGATCAATACGGTTAACATATAATTTCATTTATATCACTGATAAGGAATTTTATGATAAAGATGTAAAGTATGGCTAATATAACAAGAAAAAAAAAAGATTTCGTGAAATTTTGATACTTGAATAATATTAAGTAGTGAATTTAAGAAATAATGCATTTTTCCCTTTCTTTTATTTTGTTGCTCAAAATAGAAGGTAAACATATACCATTTCTTGATAGTAATAATAATAATAATTAGTAGATACTTAATTTGTAGATTTATAGGTGCAATGTTTTGCATCTTTTTTTCATTGTTAAAGAAGCAGCCGATTCGAAAAATTTGTAGGGTTATAATTCCTATTTTTTAAGCACCAATGGTATGTTATTTATGATTTATTTAGCGTTACTATTCTTCCTTCTCAATCAATAGGTTAAATCACGTGAAAGTATTATTTAATAAAAAAAAATAGTATGATATTAATTTAAATTTTATACATGTATTAATACATATATATTAAAATATTGTTAACGAACTTAGAATTATTTCAACATAAAAACTGTTAATGTATATCTATTAACATATTAATGTATGTCTTATATGTTAGTGTACATCTAGTTTAATTTAGACATATTTAATTTATTTATAACTCTTATATAAAGTCATCATGTATATTTCTTAACTCACAGAATAGAATAATTTCATTAAATATTTTTAACATGGTATCAAAACCACTACTCTTACCTTTCTATTAACATTCTTGTCTTTTCTAGTGTTACTCCACCCTTATAGCTTTTGTTATCATAATAGCCGCTGCAACAACTCACTTTTGAACCTTCGACGTCTTTCAACCATTGTCCTTAAGTTCTCGGCCTACAGTTGTCGTTGTTGAAGAGTCCCACACCATACAAACTATTGTAATCACCGTTTTTTCTTTGCATCTTGCTCCAATAACATTTCTAGAGGTACTACAACGATCGTCTCGTCCTGATCTACACAACCATGGAAGTACTGACACCATCGGAGTCCACACGCTCCCTCACGCGCCACTCAAAGGAACTACACATCTCCTCATGTGTCGCCATTTAAAACCAAACGCTGCCGTGCATCCTACTTCGATAACCTTTATGTAGATACCATTGTGATAGCCTCGACCAGATATACACAACCGTGGAAGTCTCGCAATCATTGGAGGTCGCACGCCCCGCACACGTCACCAACAGAAACCACACATCAGATTCGTGTGCCTCCCAGTCGCACTCTAGTCCTATGACGTCATCAGTGATGCATCCCTAGGGTTGACATCATCATTGCCTTCTGCTGACATCACTGTCAACTGCCATTGACCGATTGTTGACTTTGACTATTAATCATTGACTTTGATCGTTAAGCATTGACTTTTTTGCAATTCAGGTCCTCTTTACTCAGTTTTTTGAGTAGATCTCGTTTTTGCTATCCATTTTTACATATTGTGTTTCCAAATGGATTAACAAGATGTTTTTCTTTCTCACCCTATCAATACTATATTGGAGGGGACTAAGAATTACTTATCATGGTCTCAAGCTATGTGCAATTTTATTAAGGGTCGTATGCTTTGGCATTATTGTACTGGTACAATTATCATTCCTATCAAAGGAGCAAGTGAAGAAGATGCTACCTTCCTTGGTTGCATGATTGAATGAGATACTCACAACTACATGATTCTCACAGGGATTCGAAATACTTCTATTCCCTCAATCTCCAATCTGTTGGGTAGCTTTGATGATGCCAAATCAACATGGGATACGTTGGCCAAAAGGTACTCCACTACTCACGGATCCATGAAATATCAGTTAGTAGTTGAATTGCATCAACTTCGACAGGAATCAGGGCAATCCATCAATGACTACTATGATCACCTTCGCTTCCTTTGGGACCAAATTGACTTTTGTGATCCAATTTGGGCATGCTTAATGGATGCTCATCAATATGCTATAATTAGGGATGAATTTTGTCTCTATGAGTTCCTGATGTCACTTCACAAGGACTTTGAGCCCATCCGAGGTCAGCTTCTTAATCACATTCATCCTCCCTCTCTTGATACTATTGTAAACGAGTTGGTTAGAGAAGAAGCTTGACTTGCAACCCTTCAAGCTCAGAATAAGTTCAATGTTTTGGCCAATTTTCCTTCTGCTCTTGCCATTGAGAAACCTCAACAATCAAGTGATTCCTCTGACTCTAACAATCATCGTAGGCAAAGCAACAAAAAGGTTATGCAATTATTGCAAGCGTCATGACCACACCATTAAGACTTGTTACCGTCGCAACAAATCTACTGCTGTTGTTCCTAATACTAAGCCTACTCCATTGATGCCTTCCAGTTCAGTAGAGTCCCAGTCTTCTGGATCCACTATCCACCTCTCCCCCACTGAACTACAAAAGATCATAACTCAGGCTTTTCAAATGGCTGGTAATGCATCTCTTTCCACTACTCTCTCGGTTCTGCTCGGTAAGTCTCAAACTTGGCTTTTTTGATTCTACATGTTGTAATCACATTACACCTTACTCATCTTTATTCTCCAAACTTGACCCTACACCACATCTTCTTAATATTCATATAGTTGATGGTTCTACCATGCATAGGAATAGTCTAGGTTTTGTTTCAACCTCTAACCTCTCTATTCCTGGGGTCTTCCATGTACCTAACCTATCCTATAATTTATGCTCTGTGGGACAATTAAGTGAACTAGGATATCACCTTATTTTTTATTATTCTGGGTGTATTGTGTAGGATCCGAGGACGGGGAAATATCTTGGGACCGGTTTTAGGGTTGGGCATATGTTTCCCGTGAATAATCTTCATCTTCCACTTGTTTCTCCCGCCTTTGTTGTTGCTGCAACTACTGAAGTTTCTTCCTTACCTTCTCTCACACTTTGGAATTCTCGTCTTGGTCATACCCCATCCACTTGGGTATAACAGTTAGCTTCTAAAGGTCTGTTGGGTTTTGTGTTCAAAGATAATTTTGATTGTACTTTATGCTAGTTAGGAAAACATCCAGCTTTACCTTTCAATAATAGTGAATCTATCTCTAATAGTATTTTTGAGTTAATTCATTCTAATGTTTGGGGACTTTCTCTTGTTATTAGTATTGGTGGATCTCGATATTTTGTTGTTTTTATTGACGATTATTCTCATTATAGTTGGATCTTTCCTATGAAATCTCGTTTTGAAATCTTACCAATATACAGTAATTTTGCAAAAATGGTTGAAACACAATTCTCCAAATATATCAAAACTTTTCGATCTGATAATGATCTTGAATATACTCAAAATTCTTTTCAAGCTCTATTACATTCCTATGGCACTGTACACCATCTAACTTGTCCATGTACCTCTCAACAAAATGGTCGAGTCGAAAGAAAACTTAGTTATATTCTTGACACTGTTCGTGCTCTTCTTCTTTCTGTGAAAGTTCCTGCCCCATTTTGGGGTGAAATTGCTCTTCATGTTGTTCATGTCATTAATCACATTCCAAGCACTATCATTCATAATTAGACTCTATATGAGCGTCTTTTTGGGTCATCCCTTGACTATCATTACCTTCGCTCATTCGGATCTGCCTGTTTCGTTCTTCTTCAGCCTCATGAACACAACAAACTTGACCCTTGATCTAAACTTTGTTGTTTTCTTGGTTATGGTGAAACTCAAAAAGGGTATCAATGCTATGATTTTGTCTCACATTGTCTTTGTGTTTCCCATAATGTTATCTTTTGGGAACACCACTTATTTGTTGAATTTTCTCACTTTCGTTCTTCCCTAACTAACTCAAATGTTTTAAAAATATTTCCAAATGAGTCTTTTGTTCTTTCTATAGATACTCTTGATCCTCCTTTGGACTTCTCTATTCAATTTTCAGATATTTTTGATGATTCTCCTAGACAGGTTGATGACGAGCTACCCCACCTTGAGCATAGGTCCCCTACTCCTACTTCGCTTGAAGATCCTCCACAAGACATTCCACCTAGCCACTCAACTCGGGTAAGATTCATCCCTGCACATTTACTTGACTATCATTATTACACTACCCTTACTACACTCCACGAGCCTCACACCTATCGTGAGGAATCTACTAACCCTTTTATGGAAAATTGCAATGAAAGAAGAAATTGATGCATTAACCAAAAACCATACTTGGGATCTGGTTACTCTCCCTCCTAGTTAGTTTGTGGTTAGTTGTAAGTGGATCTATAAGATTAAGACTCGCTCTGATGGGTCCATATAATGCTACAAGGCTCGTTTTGTTGCAAAAGGTTTTACATAAGAGTATAGGATTGATTATAAAGAGACTTTTGCTTTAATTACCCGTATTTTCTCTATTCGTACCCTCTTAGCTGTTGCTGTTACTATTGCTAGTAAATGAGACCTTTTTCAGATGGATGTTAAAAAATACATTCCTTAATGGGGATCTACATAAAGAAGTCTATATGCAACCTCTCCCCTGGTCTTTCTATTGAAACAAACAAGGTTTGTTGCATTAAAAAAGCTTCATGAGCGAGGTTTACCAACAATCAATGCTTTGCCAAGCTTATTAAATAAAGAACCAAGGGAATCAGTGAGAATATTGCAAAGTTGAAAACATTGAACAACATTGTGACAAATTTTGACGTAAAACTGGCACTAAGGTCGATCATCTCTACCACCATCCTTACCACGTTTGCCTCTCCAATTGGATATACCTTATATTTCTTGATCACTAGACTTAGAATTAACTCCTTTTTCTTTCAAAATTTGATGTAGATTCCAAGATGATTATTTATATTTATGATTTGAAGAATTATTATTAGCCATAGATAATTGAGTGGAATTTCTTCTTGTGTTCATCTTTGCAAAATTATCTTGAAGAACGTGAAGTTTATTAGCCTTTGATTGAGTAATATCGAGTTGTTCCTCCCTCATAAGCATGCTTTGCAATTCAAAGAGATTAGGTTCAGTTTGTCTCATGTTAAGAGAGGCTATGAATCCACGATAATTTGAAACAAGTCCACGTAAAATGTACATGAAAAGATATTTGTAAGGAACAGATTCACAAATCACAAACAGATGATGAGCTAGAGCTTTCACACTTGCAAAATACTCATGCATAGATAAAGAACCTTTTTTAACTTGATTGAGTTGATCATGCAATTCCATCAACCACGCACAAGACGAGGAATAAAAACTTCTACTAGAGCACACCACTAATAAATAGTTGAGGGAAGACCAGACACATAAGGAAGCATATCATTACTGATGAGTTATAAACATAAGATTTGAGAAGGTTATTTGTTTGATTCTAGGCAAAGAAAGTTAGATTCACTACAAAAAAAACCAAGAGCAAAAGCGGAGATAAAATTTGTTGGAATAGGCTGAGAAATATCAAGAAATTTCTCTAATCCATACGCAATCACAACACTTTTCAATTTCTCAAGCCAAAGAAGGTGATTCGTATGATCCAGTTTAAATGAGATGCTAGGATCGATAGGAATTGAAGAAGGTATAAAGGAATTGAAATACCAAGTAAAAACTATTAGAGCATTACCATCAAAAGTAACAATTGGTGAGGAGGAAGACGCCATTGTAGATGATAGGTCTCAAGGTCGAGATGATGAACAAACTTTCACGAGGAAAGCAAGAACGACTCTGTTATCATAGAATGCTCAGAGAGCAAAAGCTGAGAATAAGAAAGGATGGAATCAAAGTTGTTACATTGTTGTGGTGATTATAACAACCTTTATATACACAATGATAGCTTTATGATCAAGCCACTAAGGAAAATGTTATACCAATACTAAGAACAAATTAGTTACAATACAACCTAAATAATACATAAGTAGGTATAACAATATACTCTCTATACACTATTACCTTGGTTCGATTCCTACATGAAGTGGTTTGGATATTTGATCAGATTCATCATATTGATTTTCTAGGATTTAGGTTTCAAATCATCTTAACAATCTTTAAAAAAAATATAACAATTAAACATGAAATCGTACAAAAACATCGAAGCGTAATAAGTAGGCATGAATACGAATTACAGATTGCATACGAAGATTGTAGGATTTTTCCCATTTTCCAGCAACAATAGTATGAGATTTTAGAAAATTAATTTATTTTGTTAGAAGTTGATACATGCGTCAATATACACACGTCAAAATATATTAGTCTTATGTTAATAAGTGTTCAAAATCATTTCAACATGAAAACTAATTTTTTTCAATTATATATCAAATAGATTATATGCATTGTCGCTACTTACGTAAGAAATGATAATTCGATATTATTAAAATACAACTATTGAAATCTAAACTGTATTTATATTACTTAAAATATACAACTACATAATTTTCATGTTACTATTACCATTTGAATACTGATAGACTAATATTACATAGTATTACTATTCTTCCTATCTACGACTCACTTCCTTAGGAGGAAAAAAGAACTCTGGTTTTTTCTTTCTCTATTTTTTACCGTGAGTTGTTTCTATTTTGATTAATTATCATGGTATCAAGGGATTCACATCCATTTTCTTTATAATTTATTTTTAATAATTCTCAAATCCATTGGAGTTATCTAATACTTAGTAATTAAACTCACATTTTACCTTTACTATGCTGAGTTATGATGTTTTATGTATAATTAATGTATTTGATTTTCATTTAATTTTTTATAAATATTAAATTATAATTATTTTTATCTCTCTCTCTCTCTCTCTATATATATATATATAATATAATATTCAATAAATTAATAATTTTGATCATTGAGATCATATTATCCCACATTTAAAAACCAAGCAAAATCGAAGTAAAATTTTCAACAAAACTAAATCCATTCAATTATTATTTGTGGGAAATTTTGACCTCCTTAATTGACGTGTTCTTTATAATTATTTTAAAAATGATTAAAATAAAAAAAAAAAAATTTAACAATAAAAATGAGTCACAAAATATCAAAATTACTTTCTTTTTTATTCTTTAGCAATAAAGAAATCATCATTTTTATTAATATTCAATACAGTAAAAGTAAATATTAAAAATGGTGTAACCAAATCTTATTTTGAAACTCTTATTTTTATTCCCTTCCTTTATTACTACTAACATCTAGAGAGTAAATTAGCACTCGCAAAGGAAAATGCCAGTTTTCAAATAGACACGTCCACAACCATGGCGACAAACCTAAACACAATCTTTGTCTCCTCCACAACCATTAGGCTCAACAACCGATGATGCAATGGGCGGTATATGTCTATTCACACATTGACACACGCCATGGAAGCATTCATTCTTTTTCTCTGGCACACAAAGAATGTGAAAGCAGTCATCTAGAGTTCTACATGACATACCAGTGACTGCTTTTTTTTCAGTGGCATACACCTTCGCAAATTGCAATAAACCTAATCACAAAACAAAAAACAGAAACATTTTGTTAACCATTTTAAAGTTCAATCAATATAGGAAATATTTTGCAAGAGATAAATAATAATGGCAAAACTTTATTTATTTAATAAAAATAACACCTTTTATATTTGATTTTCGTATCATTTGATTTTAAACGTAGTATATGATATGTTAAAAAAGAAAACCCCAACCCTTATATAATTGGTATAGTTGGTTTTAACCCAAACCTTGATGTGTGTGTCAGTTATTAAGAAAAAAAAAACCAACAACGAAGTGTGGATGTGTATTTGTTTTTGTTTCTCTGTTTGTCGGTATTATAAAATTTATAATGGATACAAATTTGAAACAAACACGAATAATATCAATTATCAAAAATATAATAGAAAAAAAGGTTAACATGATACAAGAAGGAGTATCATCAACATATTAATCTTCGTTGTTTCCTTCTCCATACCCGCAGTCTTGTTAGGGTATCCCGGAGTACTCCTATGGTTGATCTGTCACCCAATCCTATTTTTTGAGGATTGAATGCAATCCTATAGGAGCTCTTTAGTTAAAGAGCAAATCTCCATATTTAAAAAGGAGTTAAATGCAATCATGATTGAGAATGTTTTTATCTTACGGCAGGGTTTATTATCTATTTGGAGTGGACCCAAACTTAAATTTCTTTCTTCTATGCGAATAATTCAAACAAGGTTTTAAAGTACGTTTTTTATTAAGCCTCTAAAAGGATGTCTTCAATTTAATCAGCAGCCAAGGCGAAGAGAGCATCTCGCCAAGATAGTTCAAAATGCCGAGAATCCCCTGCTGCTCATAGCTCAGCTGTTAGTACAAAGACAAGGGGAATACTAGTAAATAAAAGATCAAAGATCCGCTCCAACTTCTTGTGATTCGAGACTGGTGAGGGATATAGAATGAAAAAAAACAAGATGATGAGATTATGGAAGTACCGAGCATTTATTGCTACTGAACTGATTCCCCTTCTTTCGCCTTCTCCTGCCTCTTATTATACTTGAATCCCTAATATGTTGTTAGCAAAGAATAGGCTGCGTCCGATTCCTCTTCCGCCTTTTTGATTTGAGAGGAAGATTCGGAAAATCCTATTGATTGCACTTATTCCAAAAATAGATTCATCGATCACTGGATGCGTGCTAACATCGCTCCGAAGAAGAAGGTTTAGATCTTTTAATCTTATGTCGTGAGGGATGTGACCTATGTTAGGTCCATAAAATACCATAGCTTTTAATGTTCTATGATTCATCTCCGAATAATGAGTAAGTAGTTCAATAGTATATGATCACTAACTATGTAATTAGGCTTAAGCTATTAGAAAGCACAATTTCCACTGAAATAGTTGTGTATTAGCTTCTTTAGTAAGTTACTTTTATATGTAAATTTTAGTGTGTTACGCATGGTAGCTATAACACGTAATGAGGGAAGATATCAAAGACCTCTTTTTTAGTCAAGCAATTTACTTCTTTATCATAAATATGGTAGCCATATTATTTCTTGATAATGATAAACAATTTCTTAAATTAATTGTTATATTCATATTATTTTATATACGTGATTGATGATTATTACATATATATTATTGTTAGGATGAGTTTTAAATCTCATGAATAGTTAATCTTATCTATAAACCCAATTTACTTTACATATTTTTTGATGTAAGACTTGTTTGTACACTCAACAATCTATTTTCGAACGAAAATACTATAATCTATATGCGATTGAATGTTTGACATCCTATGAAATTTTATTTACACGTGATTACATGTTTGATCTTCTATGAAATTTTAATTTGATATATTTATGTTAATTATTTATTCACTCCTTAGTTAATTATAACCGTAACTTAAAAACTTTCAAAAATGATTATTTGGGCACTTCACTCTTTTCATTTATAACACTAGTGAGGATACTTTTATCGCTTAATTGTACACTCAAGATTTGTAATGTGTCTAATATAAAAAGAAAATAAAATCTATAAAATTTTAACATTTAAATGATATTAAATAATATAGTTGAGATAAAATGTATTTTCTTTTCTTTTATTTTGTTACTCAAAATTGAAGGTAAAACATATTCAATTTCTTAATAATAATAATAATAATAATTAATGGAGGTTTAATTTATTGATTTATAGGTACAATGTTTTGCTTTTTATATTGTTAAAGAAGCATCGATTTGAAAAATTTGTAAGGTTGTTCTTATTTGCATCAATAGTATATGATATTTATGATTCATCTAGTGTTAATCCTCCATCTTTTAAGTCACAAATTTAAATAACATAAAATATAATTTTGTAAAAAATAATATGAAATTTATCTCACCTTTATAGATGCATCAATACATATATGTCAAAATATCCTTAGTGATCATAGAATATAAAAACCGATATTTACTACAACTAAATAGAATAACCACTTCAAAAAAAATGATAACAAGATATTATTGAAATAAAATTATTAGAACCCATGTGTTTATTTATTGCTTAAAGCATACAAGTATGCAACTATTATTAGTAACTCCATTAGGGTCGCCATCGCAATGAGGGGTGTCACTTGTATGAACTTAGATGCATTGATATCGACTTCACGTGGATGGATTGGGTTAGATTATATTATTCGTAACCATGTTGAGCACGTGATGAGGCTATTTTTGAAAGAAAAGCTTTGTCAATACTAACACGAGTTGCTAAAATTTATGTTATAAGATATGTTTTAAAATTTAACTTTAGCATTGGATTTCACAAAATAATTATTGAATTAAATTGCTTGCCAACGATATATATAATCAATGATATTAAGAATTTAATTTAGCATATTATTTATTTTAATTGTTGCTTTATTACGGGAGGATTAATGTTGTTGTACATATTTTAGTTAAATTTTGACTTAATTGTGATCACTTTATAATTTAGATCGAAGATGAGTCAAATTAAACGACGCAACAAATATTAATTAATTAAATACAAATCTTCTTTTTCTTAACAAAAATATATTTATCATCGATCATTTAATTCTAATTTATTTTAATACTTTAATTTACTAATCAAATTTACATTAAAACTGTAAAATAAATAACATTTTAATAGCCTATATTGATGGTGATTAATTTTTAAAATAATTAAAAATAAGTTTTATTATTTTAAAAGTTTTATAATTCTATTTTTTATATTTTTGTATTCATATCACCATTTAAATTAATATATTTTAATTAATTAATTATTTGAAAATGTCATATTAATATCGTACATATATTATTAAACATGTAAAAAATTTATAATTGTATGATAAATTATATCAATTTGATATATTTTTTAAATAAAATATCACTAATATATCACTTAAAAATTACTTTAAAAAAGATACTAAAAATAGAATGATGATACTATTAAGGTTAGAAACCTTTAAAAATACATGTAATTAGTGTTTACATTTTCTTAAAAAAACCCTTTACTTTTAAAAATTAAGAATAAAAACCAAATTGAATTTCTTAAATTTATAATTAAAGATTATATTTTATCAAATTTTACAAAATATCCCCCATAAACATATAATTGTCAAATATGTTGATTCTTTTGTTATGATTCTTTTTATTATAAGAATCAATAAATTTCTAAAAATTTCAAACAAATAAGTAAATGTAAAGTTTGTAGACTTATTATATTCTTATATATTCTACTATAAATATTATCTTGATTTGGATGTTTAATTGGATCGATCAACTTGATTTTTTAGGATTAAGGTTTTAAATCATCTTCATATATAATCGCTAAAACAAATTAAAAAAAAAATTACAACATTTGAGCATGGAATTGTACAAAAACATTGTATACGAATGCGAATTACAGAGGCTTAATTAGAAGCATAACCTTACCCCTTGCATACGAAGATTGTAGGATTGTTCCCATTTTTCAGTATGAAATTTTAGAAAATTAATTAATTTTGTTTGAAGTTGATACATACATGCTTCAAAATATATTAGTCATATGTTAATAAGTGTTCAAAATCATTTCAACATGAAAACTGATTTTTGAAATTATATATCAAATAGACTACGTACATCAAACTGCAGTTATTTACGTAACAAATTAATGATAATTAGATATTATTAAAACAAAATTATTGAAACCCAAACTGTATTTATATTGCTTAAAATATAAAACTATACGTAATTTTGTCTAATCTTAACTTTGTGCATGTCACTAGCTATTATCATTTGAGTATTGATAGACTAATACATAGTATTACTATTCTTCCTGTCTACTACTCATCACTTCTTTAGGAGGAAGAAGAAAAAAAATGGCATTTTCTTCCTCTATTTTTTACTATGAGTTTTTTTTTTTACTTCGATTAATTATCATGGGATACACAGCCATTTTCTTTATAATTTTGTTTAATAATATTTCAATCCATTCGAGTTACACAATACTTAGTAATGGTTCAAAAGTACATTAATGGGATTTAGACTCACATGTTACCTGAAACGAGATTGAGGGGGTATTTTACAAATTGAAAATTATAATATGTTATGTGTAATTAATATATTTGATTTTGATTTAATTTTTTATATATAATATTCAATAAATTAATAATTTTGGTCATCATTATTCAATTATTATTTGTACGAAATTTTGACATCCTAATATACGTGTTTTTTATAATTATTTTAAAAATGATCAAAATAAAAAATAACTAATTTAACAATAAAAAATGAGATAAAAAATATCAAATTACTTCTTTTTTATTCTTTATAAAAAAAATCATCATTTTTATTAATACTCATTAGTCAGTACAATAAAAAGTAAACATTAAAAAGGGTGTAACCAAATCTTATTTTGAAACTCTTATTTTTATTCCCTTCCTTTATTACTACTAACATCTAGAGAGTAAATTAGAACTCGCAAAGGAAAATGCCAGTTTGAAAATAGACACGTCCACAACCATGGCGACAAACCTAAACACAATCTTTGTCTCCTCCACAACCATTAGGCTCAACAACCAATGATGCAATGGGCGGTATATGTCTATTCACACATTGACACACGCCATGGAAGCATTCATTCTTTTTCTCTGGCACACAAAGAATGTGAAAGCAGTCATCTAGAGTTCTACATGACATACCAGTGACTGCTTTTTTTTCAGTGGCATACACCTTCGCAAATTGCAATAAACCTAATCACAAAACAAAAAACAGAAACATTTTGTTAACCATTTTAAAGTTCAATCAATAATAAATATTTTGCAAGAGATAAATAGTAATTATAAAACTTTACTTAATTAATAAAAATTACAGCCTTAAAAACTTATAACCATTAAAATTCATATAATTTGATTTTGAACCTAATATATGATATGTTAAAAAAGAAAACTCCCGCCCCTATAATTGGTATAGTTGGATGTGTGTTTCAGTTATTAAGAAAAAAGAAAGAAACCAACAACGTGTGGATGTGTATTTGTTTTTGTTTCTGTGTTTGTCGGTATTATAAAGTTTACAATTGAAGTCAAATTTGAAAGCCATGCATTGTTCCTGCAGAGAAACAACATTCAAATCTGACTTAATAGCAAGTGATGGAAAAAATTGCAATCCCCACTTACGTTTATAGCAATATTTATATATTTAATTTCAAGAAGAGTATCCTATTAAATTAAAAGAAAATAAAAATATCACGCTTTAAAATTTATAATTATAAAAATAACATATTTTATATCATAATTATTTAGTCTTTTTTAATGTTGAACTCCAATTATTTCGATCTCGTTCATTATTATTAAAATATTATTTTTATTGTTAAAAGTTTAAAAATGTTATTTTATATAATTTTTTGAAAAATAAAAAAAATCATATAACTTAAAATAAAGAAATTGAGATAATTTCTTTTAATTTTAAATTTGAGATCAGTAAGAAGTTACTTCAAAATGAGGAGTGACAAGAAGATTGAAAGGTCATTTTAAAGCTATTTTTTTCTATAATATTTTATAATTTTATAAGATTTTATTTTCAATAATTAATCCATAGAGTTTCAAAATTTTAATGATATTTTGATCAATGAACTTGACACAAATTTGAAACAAACACGAGTAATATTAACGAATCAAAAATATAATAGAAAAAGAGGCTAACATGATAAAAGAAGGAATATCATCAACATATTCATCTTGGTTGTTGCCTTCTCCATACCCACAATCTTGTTAGGTATATATGATCACTCAATTATGTAATTAGGCTTAAGCTATTAGAAAGCACAATTTTTACTGAAATAGTTGTGTATTAGCTTCTTTAGTAAGTTACTTTTATATGTAAATTTTAGTGTGTTACATATGGTAGCTATAACACGTAATGAGGGAAGATATCAAAGACCTCTTTTTTAGTCAAGCAATTTACTTCTTTATCATAAATATGGTAGCCATATTATTTCTTGATAATGATAAACAATTTCTTAAATTAATTGCTATATTCATATTATTTTTTATACATGATTGATGATTATCACATATATATATTATTGTTAGGATGAGTTTTAAATCTCATGAATAGTTAATCTTATTTATAAACCCAATTTATTTTACATATTTTTTGATGCGAGACTTGTTTGTATATTTAATAATCTATTTTCGAATGAGAATACTATAATCCCCCTTAGTTATACGTGATTACATGTTTGATATTTTGTGAAATTTTATTTACACGTGATTAAATTTTTGATTTTTTGTAAAATTTTATTTACACGTGACTACATGTTTGATCTACTGTAAAGTTTTATTTACACGTGATTACATGTTTGACTTTTTGTAAAATTTTAATTTGATATATTTATGTTAATTATTTATTCACCTCCTCAATTAATTATAAATGTAACTTAAAAACTTTCAAAAATAACCATTCGGACATTTCACTCTTTTCATTTATAACAAATGCTTTCACGTTTAATTGTACAGTTAAGATTTGTAATATTTCTAATATAAAAAGAAAAGAAAATCTGTAAAATTTTAACACTTCAAATAATATTGAATAATATAATTGAGATAAAATGTATTTTTTTCTTTTATTTTGTTACTCAAAATTGAAGGTATACATATTCGATTTCTTAATAATAATAATTAATAGTGGTTTAATTTATTGATTTATAAGTGAAATATTTTGCTTTTTATATTGTTAAAGAAGCATCCATTTGAAAAATTTGTAAGGTTGCTCTTATTTTTAAAGCACCAATAGTATGATATTTATGATTCATCTAGTGATAATCCTCGATCATTTTAAGTCATAAATTCGAATAACACAAAAATATCATTTTATAAAAAATAATAGGACCTTTATCTCAACTTTATACATACATCAATACATATATGTCAAAATATTGTTAGTGATCATAGAATTATTTAAACATAAAAACCAATATTTACTACAACTAAATAGAATAGCAACTTTAAAAAAATGATAACAAGATATTATTGAAATAAAATTATTAGAACCCATATGTTTATTTATTGCTTAAAGTATACAAGTATGCAACTATTATTAGCAAATCCATTAGGGTCGTCATGGCCATCGCAATGAGTGGTGTCACTTGTGAGAGTTTGTAAAATGAACTTAGATGTATTGATATCGACTTCACATGGATGTATTGGGTTAGATTGTATTATTCGTAACCATGTTGAGCACGTGATGGGGGCTATTGTTGAAAGAAAAGCTTTGCCAATATTAACATGAGTTGCTAAAATTTGGGTTATAAGATATGGCTTAAAATTTAACTTTAGTATTGGATTTCAAAAAGTGATTATTGAATTAAATTGCTTCCAAGCAGTATATATTATTTAGAAAAAATTGATGTTCGTAAAAAAATAAATTCTACAAACCCAATATAATTTCTTAAATCAAAATATAACAAAAATAACGTTACAAAATTTTAGCGTGAAAACCCTTTAAAAATGAAAGTAACAACCATAAGACTTGTAAATTACTTAAAACTTTCACTATAATAAAATAAGATTATAAACTTCACTTTTAATTGTATCTCTCACAAATTAATTTTCAATGTTTTTTCTTAAAAATTTCTCTTGTTGAGCTCTCTTTCTCTCAACTTGTTATATTTTTCAAGATTGAGGTAAATACTCTATTTATAGAGCTAGATCTTCCTCCTTTAAGTCAAATTTTACGTGAATAAACCACATATATTTGATCCTTTTTTTTTTCTTTCTCACCTCATTTTCAATCTTTAGAATGTTTTTTTATTATTATTTGTTGTTGGTTCACGTGAGATGAGTTGCACATATTTTAGTTAAATTTTAACTTAATTGTGATCACTTTATAATTTGTATAGGAGATGAGTCAAATTAACTTTACTTTATAGATATGAACTATGTAACATACATTAATTAAATACAAATCCTTATTTTTTTAACAAAAACATATTTATTATCGATTATTTAACTTTAATTAATTATTTTAATACTTAAATTTACTAATCAAATTTACATTAAAAATATAAAATAAATAACATTTTAATAGCGTATATTGGTGGTGATGAATTTTTAAAATAATTAAAATAAATAACATTTTAGTCATTTATATTAGATTATAGTATTTTATTTATATAAAAATAAAAATAAAAAACAGAGAAAGATCAACAATCGGTATTAACTAAAGATATATAACATATTATAAAAAAAAAAGGGCAAAACTAGTTTCGACGGATTGTGAATTTCAAGCATTTACAAACAAAGGTAACACTAAAACGACAAAAACAAAAAACAAAAAACAAAAACCGTTAAAGTTGGTAGAAGCTGAACTCTGAGAGAATTTTTTGAAGCATTTGTTTAGTCTTTTGGAGAGTTTGGGAAGCTAATCGAGCAGCAGATTTAGCAGAATCCTCCACTGTTTCTTTACTCTTCTCCAAACTTTTTGCAACTGCTTTCTTCACTTTCTTTCCCCCTATTATCCCACTTTCATATTCATCCTCACTCCTCCTGAAACTACATAAATCACCCACCAATTTCATCTAGATTGTCAAACACACTTAAAAGCGCTTTTTAGATCATTCGAAACTACTTTTAATATGAAGTATAGAAGCGATTCCAAAGGGTAGACATCTCTTATTTTTGCTTCTGCTTCCTATAAAACCATTTTTGTAACGGCTAGGTGCTTTTAATTAAACCAACATAATATTAGCTTGTTAGAACTCGGGCAGGACATGAAAAAACAATCACTAGCTAGCTGCTATAAATATGGTATATAAGTTCAAAATTGAAGTAGGTTAACACAACCGACCTAAAATTTATGTTGGTTACCCAAATTTAAAGTGGATTGAACATCATGAATGCGACTCTAAATTGACTAAAAAGAGTAAAAAAAAAAAAAAAAATCACCAAAAATTTTAAAATGTTATGTCGGCTTCTATTCAGGACCTACCACAATTTTTTTGAAAGTGATTTTTAAAAAGTTAATAATATTGTAAATTTTATAGTGTATATGTAAAATAATAAATCCAAAGGTTAATTTTCATGATACTTGATGTTGATTTATTTGTAAATTTATTGATCATGTCAAAAGGATAAAAAAAATTACTTCTAATGATTTTTTTATTAAATAGGCTTATTTTTTTGTTTAATTTTTAAGTAATTAATAATAAGAAGGATAAAATTTATTTATCAAAAATCTTTTTTTATAATTTTTCACAAAAAATTCATTTATGATTGTGAAAACCTTTTTTTTATTTGATATATTCCCGGAAGATCCCTTCTATAAATTATCATATATATATTTTTTTGTAAATATTTGTTTTTTATATTATTATTACACAAATTGAGTCCTTTTTTAAATATAAGTGAAAAAAGAGTCTCCTATTCATAATTGATCTAGTATTTTATCTAAATTTTTAATTCTATTTATAAATTTTTTTATCAGGTTATTTCTTTTTTGTTCATTATCATAACTCTAATTATTATATAATTCTTTATACGATGAATTTTCTGTTGTGCCTATAGAATTTTTTTTTTTAGTATTTCAAAAAAGTTGACAAATTAGGATATACATAAACTTTTATTCTTTCCCAGAATATGCCCGGCCAATTACGATAATCTAACTATAACAATCTGGTAATAACATTATTAAATCAAAAAAATTGATTTAATGAAATCAATTTAATTATTTAGTTATATATATTTATTTAGATTCATATATTTTTAAAAATAATAGAATCTTTAGTCTAGGTTACAGATATAAATTTATTCTTTCTATATATATTTTTATTGTTTTCAATAAAATATTTTTACATTTAATATAGTATCTTTCTTAATTAATATGTAAAAAAAAATTTATACTATAAAATTAAAAATTAAAAAAAAATCAAATGGGTTTTGATTAAAAAAATATGAAAAAAATTACACTTACTCAAGATTAGGAGGAAAGAAGTAGGCACATGTTTGCTTCAACATGGTTTTGAGATTCACCCAGTAGCCTTTTCTTGTAGAAGAGCTTGTGGATAAGTAAAATAAACTACTTTTCATCAGTATATCTTTCAAGTATGGTTTGGTAATTTGATCTTGTTTTGCATTTTCCTCTTGCTTTTCAATTATATATCAAATAGATTATATGAATTGTCGCTACTTTCGTAAGAAATGATAATTCGATATTACATAGTATTACTATTCTTCCTATCTACGACTCACTTCCTTAGGAGAAAAAAAAAAACTCTGGTGTTTTCTTTCTCTATTTTTTACCGTGAGTTGTTTCTATTTTGATTAATTATCATGGTATCAAGGGATTCACATCCATTTTCTTTATAATTTATTTTTAATAATTCTCAAATCCATTGGAGTTATCTAATACTTAGTAATGGTTCAAAAGTACATTAATGGGATTTAGACTCACATGTTACCTGAAACGAGATTGAGGGGGTATTTTACAAATTGAAAATTATAATATGTTATGTGTAATTAATATATTTGATTTTGATTTAATTTTTTATAAATATTAAATTATAAGTATTTTTATCTCTGTCTCTCTCTATATATATATAATATAATATTCAATAAATTAATAATTTTGATCATTGAGATCATATTATCCCACATTTTAAAACCAAGCAAAATCGAAGTAAATTTTTCAACAAAAAATAAATCCATTCAATTATTATTTGTGGGAAATTTTGACCTCCTTAATTGACGTGTTCTTTATAATTATTTTAAAATTGATTAAAATAAAAAAATAAATAATTTAACAATAAAAATGAGTCACAAAATATCAAAATTACTTTCTTTTTTATTCTTTAGCAATAAAGAAATCATCATTTTTATTAATACTCATTAGTCAGTACAATAAAAAGTAAATATTAAAAATGGTGTAACCAAATCTTATTTTGAAACTCTTATTTTTATTCCCTTCCTTTATTACTACTAACATCTAGAGAGTAAATTAGCACTCGCAAAGGAAAATGCCAGTTTTCAAATAGACACGTCCACAACCATGGCGACAAACCTAAACACAATCTTTGTCTCCTCCACAACCATTAGGCTCAACAACCGATGATGCAATGGGCGGTATATGTCTATTCACACATTGACACACGCCATGGAAGCATTCATTCTTTTTCTCTGGCACACAAAGAATGTGAAAGCAGTCATCTAGAGTTCTACATGACATACCAGTGACTGCTTTTTTTTCAGTGGCATACACCTTCGCAAATTGCAATAAACCTAATCACAAAACAAAAAACAGTAACATTTTGTTAACCATTTTAAAGTTCAATCAATAATAAATATTTTGCAAGAGATAAATAGTAATTATAAAACTTTACTTAATTAATAAAAATTACAGCCTTAAAAACTTATAACCATTAAAATTCATATAATTTGATTTTGAACCTAATATATGATATGTTAAAAAAGAAAACTCCCGCCCCTATAATTGGTATAGTTGGATGTGTGTTTCAGTTATTAAGAAAAAAGAAAGAAACCAACAACGCGTGGATGTGTATTTGTTTTTGTTTCTGTGTTTGTCGGTATTATAAAGTTTACAATTGAAGTCAAATTTGAAAGCCATGCATTGTTCCTGCAGAGAAACAACATTCAAATCTGACTTAATAGCAAGTGATGGAAAAAATTGCAATCCCCACTTACGTTTATAGCAATATTTATATATTTAATTTCAAGAAGAGTATCCTATTAAATTAAAAGAAAATAAAAATATCACGCTTTAAAATTTATAATTATAAAAATAACATATTTTATATCATGATTATTTAGTCTTTTTTAATGTTGAACTCTAATTATTTCGATCTCGTTCATTATTAGTAAAGTATTATTTTTATTGTTAAAAGTTTAAAAATGTTATTTTATATAATTTTTTGAAAAAAAAAATCATATAACTTAAAATAAAGAAATTGAGATAATTTCTTTTAATTTTAAATTTGAAATCAATAAGAAGTTACTTCAAAATGAGGAGTGACAAGAAGATTGAAAGGTCATTTTAAAGCTATTTTTTTCTATAATATTTTATATTTTTATAAGATTTTATTTTCAATAATTAATCCATAGAGTTTCAAAATTTTAATGATATTTTGATCAATGAACTTGATACAAATTTGAAACAAACACGAGTAATATTAACGAATCAAAAATATAATAGAAAAAGAGGCTAACATAATAAAAGAAGGAATATCATCAACATATTCATCTTGGTTGTTGCCTTCTCCATACCCACAATCTTGTTAGGTATATATGATCACTCAATTATGTAATTAGGCTTAAGCTATTAGAAAGCACAATTTTCACTGAAATAGTTGTGTATTAGCTTCTTTAGTAAGTTACTTTTATATGTAAATTTTAGTGTGATACATATGGTAGCTATAACATGTAACGAAGGAAGATATTAAAGACCTCTTTTTTAGTCAAGCAATTTACTTCTTTATCATAAATATGGTAGCCATATTATTTCTTGATAATGATAAACAATTTCTTAAATTAATTGCTATATTCATATTATTTTATATATGTGATTGATGATTATTACATATATATTATTGTTAGGATGGGTTTTTAATCTCATGAATAGTTAATCTTACTTATAAATCCAATTTATTCTACATATTTTTTTGATGTGAGATTTATTTATACACCTAACAATCTACTTTCGAACGAGAACATTATAATCCCCCTTAGTTATACGTGATTACATGTTTGATATTTTGTGAAATTTTATTTACACGTGATTAAATTTTTGATTTTTTGTAAAATTTTATTTACATGTGACTACATGTTTGATCTACTGTAAAATTTTATTTACACGTGATTACATGTTTGACTTTTTGTAAAATTTTAATTTGATATATTTATGTTAATTATTTATTCACCTCCTCAATTAATTATAAATGTAACTTAAAAACTTTCAAAAATAACCATTCGGACATTTCACTCTTTTCATTTATAACAAATGCTTTCACGTTTAATTGTACAGTTAAGATTTGTAATATTTCTAATATAAAAAGAAAAGAAAATCTGTAAAATTTTAACACTTCAAATAATATTGAATAATATAATTGAGATAAAATGTATTTTTTTCTTTTATTTTGTTACTCAAAATTGAAGGTATACATATTCGATTTCTTAATAATAATAATTAATAGTGGTTTAATTTATTGATTTATAAGTGAAATATTTTGCTTTTTATATTGTTAAAGAAGCATCCATTTGAAAAATTTGTAAGGTTGCTCTTATTTTTAAAGCACCAATAGTATGATATTTATGATTCATCTAGTGATAATCCTCGATCATTTTAAGTCATAAATTCGAATAACACAAAAATATCATTTTATAAAAAATAATAGGACCTTTATCTCAACTTTATACATACATCAATACATATATGTCAAAATATTGTTAGTGATCATAGAATTATTTAAACATAAAAACCGATATTTACTACAACTAAATAGAATAGCAACTTTAAAAAAATGATAACAAGATATTATTGAAATAAAATTATTAGAACCCATATGTTTATTTATTGCTTAAAGTATACAAATATGCAACTATTATTAGCAAATCCATTAGGGTCGTCATGGCCATCGCAATGAGTGGTGTCACTTGTGAGAGTTTGTAAAATGAACTTAGATGTATTGATATCGACTTCACATGGATGTATTGGGTTAGATTGTATTATTCGTAACCATGTTGAGCACGTGATGGGGGCTATTGTTGAAAGAAAAGCTTTGCCAATATTAACATGAGTTGCTAAAATTTGGGTTATAAGATATGGCTTAAAATTTAACTTTAGTATTGGATTTCAAAAAGTGATTATTGAATTAAATTGCTTGCAAGCAGTATATATTATTTAGAAAAAATTGATGTTCGTAAAAAAATAAATTCTACAAACCTAATATAATTTCTTAAATCAAAATAGAACAAAAATAACGTTACAAAATTTTAGCGTGAAAACCCTTTAAAAATGAAAGTAACAACCATAAGACCTGTAAATTACTTATAACTTTCACTATAATAAAATAAAATTATAAACTTCACTTTTAATTGTATCTCTCACAAATTAATTTTCAATGTTTTTTCTTAAAAATTTCTCTTGTTGAGCTCTCTTTCCCTCAACTTGTTATATTTTTCAAGATTGAGGTAAATACTCTATTTATAGAGCTAGATCTTCCTCCTTTAAGTCAAATTTTACGTGGATAAACCACATATATTTGATCCTTTTTTTTTCTTTCTCACCTCATTTTCAATCTTTAGAATGTTTTTTTTTATTATTTGTTGTTGGTTCACGTGAGATGAGTTGCACATATTTTAGTTAAATTTTAACTTAATTGTGATCACTTTATAATTTGTATAGGAGATGAGTCAAATTAACTTTACTTTATACATATGAACTATGTAACATACATTAATTAAATACAAATCCTTATTTTTTTAACAAAAATATATTTATTATCGATTATTTAACTTTAATTAATTATTTTAATACTTAAATTTACTAATCAAATTTACATTAAAAATGTAAAATAAATAACATTTTAATAACGTATACCGGTGGTGATGAATTTTTAAAATAATTAAAATAAATAACATTTTAACATTTATATCTAGGGTCATTTATATTAGATTATAGTATTTTATTTATATAAAAATAAAAATAAAAAACAAAGAAAGATCAACAATCGGTATTAACTAAAGATATATAACATATTATAAAAAAAAAAGGGCAAAACTAGTTTCGACGGATTGTGAATTTCAAGCATTTACAAACAAAGGTAACACTAAAACGACAAAAACAAAAAACAAAAAACAAAAACAGTTAAAGTTGGTAGAAGCTGAACTCTGAGAGAATTTTTTGAAGCATTTGTTTAGTCTTTTGGAGAGTTTGGGAAGCTAATCGAGCAGCAGATTTAGCAGAATCCTCCACTGTTTCTTTACTCTTCTCCAAACTTTTTGCAACTGCTTTCTTCACTTTCTTTCCCCCTATTATCCCACTTTCATATTCATCCTCACTCCTCCTGAAACTACATACATCACCCACCAATTTCATCTAGATTGTCAAACACACTTAAAAGCGCTTTTTAGATCATTCGAAACTACTTTTAATATGAAGTATAGAAGCGATTCCAAAGGGTAGACATCTCTTATTTTTGCTTCTGCTTCCTATAAAACCATTTTTGTAACGGCTAGGTGCTTTTAATTAAACCAACATAATATTAGCTTGTTAGAACTCGGGCAGGACATGAAAAAACAATCACTAGCTAGCTGCTATAAATATGGTATATAAGTTCAAAATTGAAGTAGGTTAACACAACCGACCTAAAATTTATGTTGGGTACCCAAATTTAAAGTGGATTGAACATCATGAATGCGACTCTAAATTGACTAAAAAGAGTAAAAAAAAAAAAAAATTCACCAAAAATTTTAAAATGTTATGTCGGCTTCTATTCAGGACCTACCACAATTTTTTTGAAAGTGATTTTTAAAAAGTTAATAATATTGTAAATTTTATAGTGTATATGTAAAATAATAAATCCAAAGGTTAATTTTCATGATACTTGATGTTGATTTATTTGTAAATTTATTGATCATGTCAAAAGGATAAAAAAAAATTATTTCTAATGATTTTTTTATTAAATAGGCTTTTTTTTTGTTTAATTTTTAAGTAATTAATAATAAGAAGGATAAAATTTATTTATCAAAAATCTTTTTTTATAATTTTTCACAAAAAATTCATTTATGATTGTGAAAACCTTTTTTTTATTTGATATATTCCCGGAAGATCCCTTCTATAAATTATCATATATATTTTGTAAATATTTGTTTTTTATATTATTATTACACAAATTGAGTCCTTTTTTAAATATAAGTGAAAAAAGAGTCTCCTATTCATAATTGATCTAGTATTTTATCTAAATTTTTAATTCTATTTATAAATTTTTTTATCAGGTTATTTCTTTTTTGTTCATTATCATAACTCTAATTATTATATAATTCTTTATACGATGGATTTTCTGTTGTGCTTATAGAATTTTTTTTTTTAGTATTTCAAAAAAGTTGACAAAATTGGGATATACATAAACTTTTATTCTTTCCCAGAATATGCCCGGCCAATTACGATAATCTAACTATAACAATCTGGTAATAACATTATTAAATCAAAAAAATTGATTTAATGAAATCAATTTAATTATTTAGTTATATATATTTATTTAGATTCATATATTTTTAAAAATAATAGAATCTTTAGTCTAGGTTACAGATATAAATTTATTCTTTCTATATATATTTTTATTGTTTTCAATAAAATATTTTTACATTTAATATAGCATCTTTCTTAATTAATATGTAAAAAAAAATTTATACTATAAAATTAAAAATTTTAAAAAAAAATCAAATGGGTTTTGATTAAAAAAATATGAAAAAAATTACACTTACTCAAGATTAGGAGGAAAGAAGTAGGCACATGTTTGCTTCAACATGGTTTTGAGATTCACCCAGTAGCCTTTTCTTGTAGGAGAGCTTGTGGATAAGTAAAATAAACTACTTTTCATCAGTATATCTTTCAAGTATGGTTTGGTAATTTGATCTTGTTTTGCATTTTCCTCTTGCTTTTCTAATTTATTGTCAATACAAGAAGAGTAAGAGGAGGTCATCAAGATAATGAAGATGTGAATATAGATTAAAAGAACACAAAATTTGAGCTTGTGATCCATTTTGTTATATCATATATATTTGGATAGAATATATATATAGATGATGGGTTGAGCATTAATATATCTCAAACTTTCAAAAAGCATTTTTTATTTCCTATATATATGTATAATTATTAGAGCTTTAGAGATTTGGTGTATCTTTGTAGATTCTTGACACGTTTCTAATTGTTCCAAAAGATAGCATATGATTGTTCAAAACGTGTCCAATCTTCATGGTCTTTTACTTGTGTAGCTGTCCACAATTTAGAGTTTCTCAATCCTCTCAGTGTTATCCAGCTTACGTTTTTTTTTTCTTTTTTTTTTTTCAATTTCAATTTAAAATAGAGTAAAGGGTATAACTGCATCTCCAATATATCCTCTGTATCATTGTGCATAAATTCTATATTATTTTATTATTTTATACTTAAAAATTACATTAGTAATTTTTAACTCCTTTAACATATAACACTAAATATTAAATTAAAAGATATTTTTTTATAAAATAAAATATTTTTTATTTTTTATCATTTATTATATTCAAAACAATTATATATTATTATTAGTTAATTAATAATATTTAATTTAAAAAATATTATTTTTATTATATGAATTAAAATTTATTGTTTTAATTTATATTGTATTTAACTGTATGTTATATTAGTAATTTATTTTAATCATTTTATATTATATAGTTAATTTTAATTTATTATATATAATAAAAAATTTAATAATATTTTTATTTTAAAAAGAAAAGATACAAAGTTAGAGCAATTTTGTATTAAATTTAAAAATTTGGGACAAGAATAGGATAGCTCTTCAATTAAGGATTAAAAACGTATGACATTTTAACCAAAAAAAAAAAATACATAAATGTTAATAAGTTAGCACATAACGGCATATACAATCAAACACACAAAAAATACACCAAACCGCTAAGAAAAATAGGACTAAACACTAACAAGCTTTTATGAAAATTTAATCCCATTGAAGGCTATCCATGAAAGCAATTCTCATATCTAAATGAGGATCACAATTGTACTAGAAATGAACTTACACAAACAATTTTAACTAGTAGATATTTTGTTTATAATGAAAATATCTCATGTAATAATTTAAAAAAAAAATGAAATGTGTTTTAATTTAAAAATAGATAAAATTTAACCTTAAACTTAAAAGTTTATTTTTTAATCAATTTTATTTTTAAAAAAATAGAAAAAGATATGTTAACCCTATTTTACAAAATATAATTATTATAAATATAAAAAAAATATTAACATTTTATAAATTTATAATTAATTTTAAATACACAAATCTCTTTTATCATATCATATATTAAAATTTTATTTTAACAAATAAAAAATAATTTATTTTATAATAAAATAAATATAAATTTATATGTATATTGAAAATGATATGCTAAGCATTTTGATAATTCATAAATAATATAATATATTATTATTATTATTATTATTATTAATAAATATAATATTAATTATAATGATGATATAAAAAATAATATTCATAAAAGTAATTAAATTATTAAAAAAATTTATGAAGCCTCTCTATTCAACTTTCTACAAGATACAATACAAACATAGAATATTATATCCCAAATTTTGCATGAAAATATTATCTAAAGTAATATTATTATAATTATTTTTATTATTAATATAATAAAATATATAAATTATATATAATTAATTATATTTTAATACTTAAATAACATTATTATTAATAAATATTTGTTATCTTAGTAATAATTAAAATTATAATAATATTAAAGATGAGTTATAATGTAATCTATTTTTTAATTTTTTAATCTTACATAATTTATTTTAAAAAAATATCAATAATTTTTCGTAAAATTTATTGTAAGTAAAGTTTTTAATAATTTAAAATTTTATAATTATTTTATAATAAAATTTTGATAAGTTATTTGTTATAAAAATTATATATTTTTATTACATGCTATTATTTGGATTTTTTGACAGATTCTAATATAAAAGATATTCATAATATACTTGACAAGTGACTTTAATGGATTAAATATCTGAATATATTAAATTATCATACATATTTACTATTATCACATGTAAATTGTGTAAGATTTATACACTTTGAACCAACTTTTGAAATGTCAAAAAACAACCATTAGTATGATTATACTAAGTTTATAGATTTCAAATTTAATTAATTTTGTTAATATTTAATAATATTAAATTCTTAATATTTAGTCATTATAAATTAATTTTATTAGTGAGAAAAATAAATTGGTGTATTTTATGTTATAAAGTTCATAAATGATATCATACACAATTTATTAACACCTATTAGGAATTTATATATGTTTATTTTAATAACATTTTACAAATTACATTAACTATATATTAAATATTGATTCATTTTCATTTGTAATAATATAAAGTAGACACTTTATATAAGTACACGTTTTTAGCTAAATTATAAGAGACAATTCTAAAGTACATGTTATCATTTGATAATGACGATGAAGACAATGATGAAGATTAAGTGCATATGTTTATATATATATATATATATATATATATATATATTGTGAATTATTTTTGTATTAAAACATTTTATAACTTGTTTTTGAACTTAGTAACAAAATGTAACATAATTTTTAAAAAATTTGTGTAATATATAAATTTATATGAGATGGTCAATTACTAAATTTGTATAAATAAAGGTATAATATATAATGCAATTATTAGTTTTAGAAATAAAAATTACAAATTTTGCATTGATTTGTGTACAAATATTATCAAAATTAGGACACAATTTACGTTGCATGGGTATACACAATGTGGATCCTAAGGGTAAAAGTGAACTTGTGTGAAAGACACATGTGACCCAAATCCAAATAAATTGTGGATCCTATGTTGGATCGCAATGAAAGTTTTGCAATAATGTTCTAGATTCATTGCTCACATTGTATAATTAAGATGTCATAGGTTCTTTGATCCTTTCTTACCACGCTAGTAAACTTATGAAGTATAGATTTTCAGTTATGTAAGATGCAATTATATAACTAGTCCTTGATATAGAGCATAGTTTGAATCTAAGGGGATTACACGTGTTCGCATTCAAGGTAAAATTGTTGGATGTACGAATAAGTCTCACCTCACGAAAACATGTAGAGTAAATTGGTTAGGATGAACCGTTACTAATAATAAGTTAATATTTTGGATTAAAATTTCAAACCAATAATAATATATAAGTAATAATAATCAATTACTTACATGAAATAATATAATTATAGTAATTAATTTAAGAAATTATTTTTCATTATCAAGAAATCATATGGCTACCATATTTATGATAAAGAAGTAAATTACTTGGCTAAAAAAGAGGCATTGGATATATCTTCCTTCATTACATGTTATAGTTACCGCATTGCAATTTACATATAAAAGTAACTTACTAGAGGAGCTAATAATACACAACTATTTTCGGTGGAAATTGTGCTGCTTAAGCCTAATTATATATTTGAGTGATCATGGAGAAGGCATCAACCAAGATGAATATGTTGATGATACTCCTTGTTGCAACATGTTAGTCTCTTTTTCTATTACTTTTGCTTATTGATATTACTCATGTGCCTCAAATTTGTGTTGTGTCCATTTATCAAAATATCATTTAAAACTCCAAAAGCAAAATCTTAGAGAAATATAGAATATGTTCCTAAACATCATCTTTAAATGACATGTCAATCTTCTTCTCCATTCTCAATTAAAATTAACTATTCATTAATCTCAAATTTAAATTAAGATCGTATTTTATCCAAAATTATTTCAATTTCTTTTTTTGATGTTCTTAACTTTTAAGCAAGTATTCAACTTTTTTTTTTAAGAAATTAAATAAAATTATATACTTAAAACTTCTAATGATAAATACAATAACTCAATAATATTGAACATGATTAAAATAGATATAGTTCAATAATGAATACGATTAAATAGATATAATTAATCTAAAATGACGTTAAATTATATATCATTTAATGTGAGATTATAGATTTAATTTTTTTAATAGTAAAAATATATGAATTAAATATAAGATATATCATTTTTATGATTATAGCTAAATCCATATGATAACCTACTTAAATTTAAAGCTACAAATATTGCTATAAATGTAAGTGGGGATTGCAATTTTTTTCCTCAGTCACTATTAAGTCATATTTGAATGTTGTTTCTCTACGGGAATAATGGCTTTCAAATTTGACTTAAATTGTAAACTTTTTAATACCGAAAAGCACAAAAACAAAAACAAACACACATCAAGTTTTGGGTAAATTTTTTTTTTTTTTACTCTCATATAAACTACTTTTTATTTTATTTTTTCTCATAATCTACAATAAATTTCATTGAAACACGTCAATGTCTACGAGAATAAAAATAGTCATTTCAAATAATTTTTTCTAATTTATAATAAAGAAAACTGTAAGATTGTAACTAAAAATTAGTATAAGAATTAAGTACACTGCAATTACTATATATATCTTGCAAAGTAATTCCTACATTGATTGAACTTGAAAATGGCTAACAAAATGTTACTGTTTTCTTTACCTTTGATTAGGTTTGTTGCAATTTGCGAAGGTGTACGCAACTGAAATAGAAACAATCACTGATATCGGATGTACAACTCTAGATGACTGCACACGCATTCAGTGTAGGCCAGGGCAAAAGAATGTATGCGCCCTTGGTGTGTGTCAATGTGTGGATAGAGAGTTGCCGCCCGTACCATCATTTGTTGTTGAACCTAATGGTTGTTTAGGAGACAAAGATTGTGTTTAGGTTTGTCGGTTCTTTACGACTGCTAATTTACTCTTTAAATATTAGTGGTAAGGAATTAAATAATATTGACAAAGAGTTTTTATATTTTGAGTCTCATTTTTTATTGTTAAATCAGTTATTTTGCATATTCTAATCATTTTTAAAATAATCAGAATTCACTTAAAATATTTGTTAAGTAATTTTAATCATTTTATTTTCACAACTGATACTTAGATCATTTTATCTCTAAAATAGGATATTTTAGTTATTTCAAAGCACACATATAACATAATCGTTACCCAACTTCAAGCAACACAGTGGAAATGCACCGTTGAACTTTTGGTTCTAGTTTTTGAAGATTGTAGATAGAAGAGAACTTATTCGTATGGTTCTAACGTCACATATCTTGTAATTTTTTAACCTGTATAGTCCCTATTTTTAATCAATTTCGATCCAAACTTGATATCTATAAAAAATACAATACATAAAAATGTTTAAAAAAATATTAAAAATTCTATTAAATATAAAATTTAAAAAAACATTTTACATAAAAAAAAAATTTCATTCAAGTGTAAGTTTAAACTGTTAAAATAAAATGATAATTTTGTACCATATCAAATTTACTTTATTATTACGTCAGAATTTTTTATTAATAAAATAATATTTTATTTTAAAAAAATTGACTAAAATATTTCATTTTTTATATATCTTTCTTTTTATATATATAATTTTTTTGTTTGAATTTTATCATATATTTAACATTTGTTTATAATAACAATTAAAAAAAGAACAAAAATTAACTTTAATTTTTTACAACATGAGTTTTGAGATAGAATTAGATCCGATTTTAACATGATATCAGTGCCGATAACTCGGTCAGTGCAGTGAGCGATGTCTTTCGTCATTGGTGAGCAACGCCTTTCGCGACTTGGGTACTATAATTTTATCATCCCCGTCAGTACTCAAGGGGACAGAACCTTTTCCAATGTAAGGGAGAGTGTTAAAGTCCCACATCGATTGAACATTGGTCATCCGCTACACATATAAAGCAAGACAATCTTCTATCTTATAACCTAAGTTTTAAGACGGAATTAGGTTCGATTTTAACAACACATTATAGTAATTTAATAATAACATAATTATAATAATATAATAATAATATGATTAGATAATAAATTTTGAATTATAAAATATGTTTAATTATTTAGTTATATATATATATATAACTATTAAATTCAATATAACATTAGTATTTTTTTATAATAAATATGTGATTTTTTTATGCGGTAAAGCTAAACAAAATCAAATGGGTTTTGAATAAATTTTTTTTGAAAGAAATTACACTTACTCAAGATTAGGAGGAAAGAAGTAGGCACATGCTTGCTTTAACATGGTTTTGAGATTCACCCAATAGCCTTTCATGTAGGAGAACTTGTGGACAAGTAAAATGAACTTTTCAATAAATCTTTCAAATATGGTTTGGTAATTTGATCTTGTTTTTCATTTTCCTCTTTCTTTTTTAATTTAATGTCAATACAAGAAGAGTAGGAGGAGGTCAAGATCATGAAGATGTGAATATAGATTAAAAGAGCACAAAATTTGAGCTTGTGATCCATTTGTTATATCATATTTGGATAGAATATCTATAGATGATGGGTTAAGCATTAATATATCTCCAGCTTTCAAAAAGCTTTTTTATTTCTTTCCTATATATAATATAACGAACATTAAAGTTAGAGCTTCAAAAATGTATCTTTGTAGATTCTTGACACGTTTCTAATTGTTCCAAAAGATAGCATATGATTGTTCAAAACGTGTCCAATCTTCATGGTCTTTACTTGTGTAGCTGTCCACATTTTGGAGTTTCTCAATCCTCTCATTGTTTTCCAGCTTACGTTTTTTTCTTTCCAAGACAAGTTGTAATTCATTTCAAGTTAAAATAGGGAAAATGGTATATTTAAAAATTATATTAAATTTTTACTCTTTTAATATATATACTAAATATTATATAAAAAAAATATTTTTTTATAAAATAAAATATTCTCTTATCTTTTTATCAATTATTATAGGGAAAACAATTATATTATTATTATTAATTAATTAATAATATTTAATTTAAAAATTAAGAATCTATTAAGTAAAAATATTATTTTTATTGTATGAATTAAAATTTGTTGTTTTAATTTATATTATATTTTTAATTTTATGTTATATTAGTAATTTATTTTAGTCATTATATATTATATAATTAATTCTAATTTATTATATGTAATAAAAAATTTAATAAATTTTTTTATTATTTTTTTTAAATGTACAAAGTTAGCACACAATAGTGCATATATTCACACAAACAAAAATACATCAAATCCCTAAGAAAAATTGAACTAAACACTAACAAATCTTTATTTGAAAATTTAATCCCACCGAAAGACATCCATGAAAGTAATTCTCATTTCTTAAGGAAAGACATCCATGAAAGTAATTCTCATTTCTTAAGGACTATCACAATTGAACTGAAAATGAACTTATACAAACAACTTTGCCTTTATGGTGCTCAGATACACGCAAGCAAAATAGGCGATGATGATGGTAAGGAGGGTAGCAATATGGCCAACAACGCTATGAGCAATGGTGCTAAGATACACACAAGCAAAATAGGCGATGATGATGGTAAAGAGGGTAGCAATATGGCCAACAATGCTCTCAACAACAACAAGTGACAACGATCGAATCAAGGATGAAAATGTCGACGTTTTCAATGATATTATTGTGATAATATTATTCTTTTATATATTTTGATATCAAAACGTAATATCCATATTTTTTAAATAAATTATCGTAAAAATGTTAATAATATCGCAAAAATGTTCCTTAAATGTCATTATTTTTACACATTTTGATATCAAAATATAATATTTATATTTTTTAATTAAATTATTACAAAATTGTCGAAAATATCATTAAAATATTGCATAAGTATGTTTAAATTTTTTTTTGCTAAAATATATGGGATATTGAGAACATTATCGCTAAAGTGTCGTTAAAATATTACTAAAATATTGCTTAATTCTTAATTTATTTTTTTCTTTGTTCTTTTTTTTAACAATCACTTCAATTCAATTTTTTATTACTTTTATATAAAAAAATATTTTTTATTTTTTATTGTTATCTTGGATCTTGGGAACATTATCGCTAAAGTGTTGTTAAAATATTATTAAAATATCGTAAATATTAATTGTTAATTTTTTTTGTTCTTATTTTTTTAACAATCACTTCAATTCATTTTTTATTATTTTTATATAAGAGAATATGTTCTATTTTTTTCTTATTAGTAGCATATTTGCTATACATATAAAATGAATTGGCAAAAAAGAAAGAGAAAATAATATTATATATATCTTATTTTGTTTAGTGAGCAGACGAACAAAATAGTAGTATCCAATCCAATTATCAAGTATAAAGTAAGTATACATGTTTTATTTTCTATAATTTTATATTAATGTTATAACATGTAAATTGAGTTGAAGTGTAACGCACATAATATCCTATTAACTATGAATACTTTTAAAAATAAATAATTAATAAAATTTATTTTCATACTATCGAAATTTATCCAATTATAATAGTTAATATAATTAAATAATCTACTTAATTATTTCAAACATTTTAACTACTTATTTTATAATATTTAACAAAAATGAATATATATTTTATTAAAAAATATTTTAATTAATTTTTCAATTTATTGATTAATATAAATATTTGAAGTATTTAAAAATATATGTATTAAATAAAAATTAGTTTAAAATATAAGTCTCTTTTTTTTTTTATGTTTTACATTGATTTATAAAAAAATCATATTTTTGAAAGATTTTTCATAATTTTTATGATTTGTTTTCAAAATTTTCGTTAAAAATAATAATATTTTTGACATTTTTTGTAAAAATTATATCTCGACGCCTTCACTCATACAAATATTTTAAACCTTGTTTGTTACTACTATTTAACTATTTAAAACTTCTTATTTTGTTCACGTTATAAAAGTTCATTAATTATTGGATGGGGTATTACAAATCTACTAACTAAAAAAAATGTATCAAAAGTCTAAAAAAAAATGTCATAAATGTGGTATATGAACACACATGGATATATTTTTTAAATCAACTAATATGTGTTCAAATCTATTAAGTATCATACTTTTTGAATTATAATTAATTTAGATAACATATAATAATTCAAAAAATACTTACATGTGTATTCAAGTTTTTTATTTATGATATTTTTTTATTTTTAACTTTTAGTATATTTTTCATAGTCAGTAAACTTATAATATCTACCAAAAAGTTAATAAAATTTTGTATATTTTTATCCTAATCAATATCTTTCTACTATTGTTTATCTTATCAAATATATATCACAATTATAACTTATGATATATAGAATTTTTTAATATTTTGATAATAACATGGTGCTCCTATTTTATTGAATATGGGTTTGGATTCCTCTTTTCATAATTTAAAACAATTAATAAATACATGTTGTATAATTTAAAGTATATTATATATAATATATTGATCGAGTAAAAGATATCCTTTTGGTTTCACATTTAAATTTTTGGTACACTTTTAGTTCAAAATTATAAAAATAATCTATATTATTGAACTATACTAGATGAAAATATAGCATGATTAGTAAAATATAAGACAAATATTATTAAAATAAACGTGCATATGGATATGATATGTGTTTTTATATAAAAATATCGGTATAAAATATGAACACAATAAAAATATATAAATATGAGCATGATTCGTTTAATTATGAAAAATACATACTAAAAATAAATTAATAAAATATATATATATATATATATATATATATATAATAAAAATAGTAAAATATTATTTGATTCTTTCAATATAAAATAAAATATCAATAATAATAATAGATTTAATATAAATATATCATAATTGAAAATAAGTTAATTACTAACACTAAACTTAATTCATATGATTTGTCTTAATTATATTCATTTCCATTATTTTAAGTCAAAAATTTAAAGTATATCAAATACTATAATTTGATATTAAAAATTTATATTTAATTTATTTATTTTAATATGTGTTTTATAATTAATAATTTTATTATCAAATATTTAATTTAAATACTTCAATTTAATTATATTAAAAAATTCTTATTTATTCCTTAAAGAAATTTTTTAATATTTTAATAAAATATAGTAATTATTATTTAAATATAATTGATATATATGTTATTAGATTATGAAAATAATAATAACAATAATAATAGATATTTAATTAAAATTTATTTTTTGGATAAAGTGTTTTTCATTTATATTATACAAAAAAAGTATTATTCATGTATGATATTTTTTAACTCAAAAGTATATTTTTATAGGTTTAAAAATTGTTAAAAAATGAAATTATTTTTTATTAATTTATAAGTAAAAATATATATGAATATAGGTATAAAATGATTTTTTTGTTAAATAAAGTATTTAAGGTGATTGTAACTTTCTATTATATATTAAAATTACTTTTGAATTATTTCGTGTGAGGTGATTGTAACTTTCTATTATTACTTTTTTAATACGCAAATGCTTTCAATAATTACAACTATAATTTTAAAAATTAAATGTAAACATTTAAAAAATTGGAAGGCTTTTAATTTTTGTTTAAAGTAGTACAAGAGTTACACTGAGATAGTTCATTGAAATAAAGTCAGGAAAAAAAGTGTTCCTTTTATTAAAATACATTTAAAAAAACTTAAAATTAGTAATTAAATACTACACCATTTATTAAATGGTAGTATTTTTATATTAAAAATTGTAGTAATAATAAAATCATAAAATATATTATATCTTAAATACATTATTTAATATTATTTATGTGTAAAAATCTCATAATTATTCTTTTATACTAACATTATTTCATATCTTAACCATACAACTAAATAGGTAAACATAATCATTAATATTATATAACACTATTTAATTAATGTTTCTCTTTATAAAAAAGTTTCTTTTATAAATTATTAATTAATTGTTTTTTACCAAGAAAAAAGGTTATTTATGGATAGAAAGTCACTAATTCTTCAATTATAAGGAATGTATATATCATAAATTAGTAGAAAAAGCATTGAGTGCAAATTTTACATTAAGCACATGATCTAAACTTAAAATTTAAAAAAGTGATACTGTTCCCTTACATTCAGTATATTACCAACAAAATTGACTCAAGTTAAATAATTGTGGAGAAGTAATATTTTCATAACATTATTATCTTCATTTAATATATGTAATTATTAATAAAATTAAAATAAGTATTTTATATGTTATTATTGTGTTAATAATAAAATTAATTGAGTAATACTATTATATAATTTTTATTAGTTATTTTAATTTTAGTAATATTAAAAATATATAAATTTATATTTAATTTTCTAAGAATTATAATATTTTGTTTTTTATTTGTTTTTTCTTTAAATTTTAACTATTTATTTTATATTTAATATATGTGATGATTTAAAGTTATTGATAAAATATAATATTTTAATTTTTAAATAAATAATATATAATTTATATTTGATAAAAAAAATAAGAAGAGGTTGATGATTATATTCCCTTTTATGATAAATGTTATTTATATAATAACATGTATTGTAATTATTTAAAAAATAAATTATTTTTTTTATTTTTTAAGATAATTTTATATATTATTATATAATTAAGTTGATTAAATTTGCGTCATATTATCTTCATATTTATATTCTTATTCCGGGAGAAAAAGATTACTTTTCACCTCCGATTCTTCCAGCGATATCCATTCATTCTCTCTCCTAAATCTCAATCCAAGCTCAATTCTTTCTCCCTCCTAATTCTCAATCCAAGCTCAATTCTTTCTCCCTCTAATGGCAAGAAGATCGATCTCCCAAACCCTAGCCCTAAATCGCCACCATCTCTCTCCCAAATCTCCATCATCGTCGCGATCTTCGTCTTCTCGGCTTCTCGCGGTTCGGGCCCAATCTACCCAACCATCTCCACCCACCGATCTCACGGACCTAACAGACTCGGCGGCCTCATCTGATCCCCTTTTGCGGAAGCTGGAGGACGCGATCCACCGTATAATTGTGCGCCGATCCGCACCTGATTGGCTCCCATTTCTCCCTGGTGCCTCTTATTGGGTCCCACCGCCTCGTTCTAGTAACTACGGCCTTACCCAGTTAGTCGAGAAGCTAGCTAACCCTCTAACTGAAGAGGAGTCTATGTCCACGACCACCGTCAGAGGCTGGCCTTCTTCTGACTATTTCATTCATGGTTTGTGTTCTTGTCTTTGATTGGGTTGTCGTTTTTGTTCTAAATTTCTTGACTTTTATGTTTTAACACGTGGAAACTAATGTTTGGATGGTAGGTATTTCTGGATTTTGTTTGAAATTGTTAAAGGGTCGTTGAATTGCTATTAGCTCATCTATGAAGTTTGACATTGGATTTGTTTGGTGGTATTTTGGATTTCCTTTCTTCTTTTTCTTTTCTTTTATTGGATATTATTAGCTTATGTCCAAATTTTTGCAAATCTGAAAAATGATTTTCTATTACATGGGATCTAATATCAGGCTATATGTTAAAATTTATTTATCAGTGAAGAGTTTCAAATATATGTTACATGGTACCTTATTGATAGTAAAGACGGTTGCTCCTTTGGTTTTAAAAGATGCATAGTAGGCCTAAGATCAGGGGTAAAATTCCATTTACAATGTGTATCGTCATAGCTGCAACATGTCAGTTGATATTCGATTCACAATAATGACGTTCTTAAAATGTTATTGATTTCAAAATTTTACTTGGTTCTGTTTTTCTTTAAAATTAAAGCTTTTATCAGTATTATGGTTATAGTGATTTGAGGAAAGGTCGTCTCGTCTGCAAATTCAATCGCTTCTTGACTTGGCATTTTGAATATTTGATAGTTTCTTGACATGGTGCATGAGTGCTGGTGTTTGGCTTGCAACCTCTGAAGTTTTTTTAGAGATATTTCAAGGATATATATGATAACATTGTTTATATGTGAATTTTAGCTGTGTGCTATATTTTTCCTTACAGGCTTAAACCTCCTTTAATTTAAATTGTAGGTGCATCTCCACAACAGATAGAGTCAATAGAGCAAAAGTCTAATAATTTCTCTGGTCCTGAGGACGAGGAAGGATGAAATACTGTATTATTTAGAAGTATGCATCTAAGGTAATTGTTTATTTAATTGCTTACGAAATCACATTGTTTGGAAGCATGTTTGGTAGTGTGACCCTCAAACTGAAAAGACAGTGAAAACAAATAGTACTTGTGTCATTTGTATGGTCCATAAGATATGTTGGTCTTGGTGTTTCGTTGTTTCCTTTGTTTCACACTTTTCGTTGGACTCTGGATTCAGAGGAAGGCATTTGTTTTCTCTAAAGAGCACTTGGTTCACTATTCTGAACTTTAATGATGGACTTGTAAAATTCTTAATATTAGCTTATGGATGGGACATCTACAATACTTTGGTTTTGGAAGCATAAAATCTGGTAAAACTATTCCTCTGGAAAGAAATTCATGAGTACTGATAATGTTGGATTCAATTTATGCTTGATGACTTGTTTTTCTGTACTAGTTTCCTAAGTAGTCTACATATTTTATATATAAGATTACCAAGGTGTATCAGGAACTGATTTCTGAAAATTTGATTCAGCTTGTCGTAAATTCTGTTATATTTGATAGAAATTCAAATGATTTGTTTGTAGTAATAGTTGTGTGCGGTCGGATCCTCTGTCACCTAGTTAGATTAGATATCATACAATGCAACCGGTCATGTGCATGATGTTGCATGAGCTATACCAACCTACACTCTAGTGCAAGGATGATTGTGCTCAGAACGCACAGGGTTGCAAAAAGTGGAATAAGCTTTGTGTGTAATTATACAAGATCTAACATTTCAGAAGGCCATGATTCCCAACTTTGTTTCTTGCAAATATGAAACATGCGATGAAGGTTCTTTGCCCATTGAATAATGCTGCACTATTTAAAAATATTTTTAACACTAAAGTATAGAAGCACTTGATATGCAGGCTCATCTAGACTGTAAATTTTATGTAGAAGGTTAAAGGAATTAGAAAATGTGCTGTGACAACAAGGCATTTTCAACAATGGGAGCTGTCCAGATGCGACACCTGTTAAGTGGCAGAATAATATCTTTCATGTGTCGCCTTCTAATTCACTGCCTGGAAGGTGATTAGACCTTAGATTTACTTATGTTGGTAGTTCATAGCCAAGCTTTTTTATAATGGTGTTTGTATTCTATAGTCTTTTTATACCTTTCGAACATGGTTTATTATATGTTTGATTTTCCATCTATGTACATATTATGCTCACTATCTTGATCAACGACTTTGATATATTTGTTCAGTTCTTATATTTTCTTCTAAAATTATAAATTATGCATGTCCACATTTTATTTTATTTTTTGTCAAACAATATTTTTGATATGATTTGAACACGGAGACTACGGAGACTGCTGAGAGGATTAAGTCTTAAAAACACGTCTATACTTGGATCGCCTTAATCTAAATATTCATATTTTATTCTTCCCGATTGTCGTAGACTCATAGCTAAACCTTGACCTCAGACTTTTCAAATTAAATCAGTACTTTATGACACAAGTTGATAATTGATTTTTAAAAAATTATAACAATGCGTATTCTTCATTTGAACATTTCAATGACTGAATGTGTTTATATGGTTTGAATAAATGTATATTTATCTATTTAAAAGTTTGTAATAGAGGTCAAATGACAGAATAAGAGTAGGTGGAGGGGCATTTTCATCCATACAAGGCGTGAGGAGACTTAGTTGATGATTCTCAGTAATATTAATTATAACCTTGGCATTATAAAAGACAATATATATTATTTCCATGCACCTATGTCCCACTAATCGAGAGAGAGAAACTGCTCAACTCGGATTTTATATTTTTCCAACTGAAATTTGACATCAGTAAGTTAACACAACTTGAAAGGGTACATAAAAGTATACTTTTATTAAAATCTAGTTGAAATAAGGGTTGAATCCGTATAAGATTATTTGTATCATTAGCTTATAATTTAATGAAATATGTTTTAAATTAAAATTAGTATTTTAAGTTTTAAATTATTTATATAACGTATAACCTTAGTTTTTAGTTTAAAAATTTAAGTTTATTTAAGATTTTTTCTCTCATCATATAATTAATTAATAATACAATTATTAGTCGATTTAAATTATGGACAATTTAAAGGTATAATTATTAAATTTTATTCATTTATTGTATTAATATCTAAAATGATAATAATTAAATTATATAATATTAAAATTATTGATAATTTTTAACGTAAATATTCAATCATATTTATAATAGAAATTATAATGTGTTACTTTGAATAAGAATATTAGTTATATATAAATAAATTAGTTATACATATTAATTTATAATTTAAACATAAAATTTAACACCTTAAGAATAAAGAAATAAAATTAAAATAATTCATACTATTAAATTAATTAGATAATAATTTAAAGTTTGTAATTACCCACGATGACATCATTAAAATAGTTAAATATTAAAATCAACATTATTTCTATAAAAAACTATAAAGAAGAAAATTTAAAAAAAACTTATAAAAGATAGAAGATTAAGTCAATATAGTATTAATCTTTATTCCTTTTTTTTTAAACCTCCTCCAAAAGTTACATTTAGCGTGCTCTTTGACTTCTCTTTTTATGTTTTGATTAGCCATTAGATTATTTTTATAATATATTTCTTGAGTCTAAATAATTTGGATTAAAAATTAAATTTTATTTGATTTAATGGTTATGATTAAAAATTAATGTTGATTAAATTTCTCATTCGATCGAGACCCCCACTTGATAGATCTAACCTTGTTTATTTTCACATCGAGAGCTCTCGATCAATCCTCAAAACTTTATCAATTGAATCTCTTTTGGATCGATCTAATAATGATAAATCATCATCTATAATTCTTCGATCGATCAAATCATGTCTTGATTGATCGACTTATGACTCAATCAATCCGGTCTGATAATTTCATATAAAGCACATGACATGATAAACTATTAAACAAGCAACACGTATCACTCTTCTTAATAAAGCATGTGATACATGTATGACTTTTTTTCAAAATGGATTCTTGTTATCCTTTTTATAAACTAGTAAATTTGTAATGCTCAATTGAATCAGTATAAGTCTAAAATATAATTTCTTTAAAATATTACTTTTTAAAATGAAGCTATTAGTCAAAACCAAACATGCAGCTCTCCAACAATTCATTTGGATTTTACAGCACCAGTAATCCTGATAGATGTCAATTATTTTTTATTAGCAAACATTACAGGGTTAATAAGATGGCAAACTTGTTAAGGTATAATACAATTTTTTACTTTTATTTTTTTACAAAAACCCTCTTATTTGTTTATTTTGATTTAAAAAAAACTATCAAACTTTTCAAAGTCGCTTTAGATTTGTGGATACTACAAAACTCGGGTATTTTTTTTTTAAAATGAAAATCTGAGGTTATGTTCTAACTAATAGTTCACCAAGATGAAAAGGAGGGAAGAAAAATTTTAAATTCTACAATTAGAAAAAAAACCAACTTTGATAATAATGGGTGAAAGACCAAAGGTCTTATAGCTTTTATTAAAGAATCATATAAATCCTACTGTTATTAAGCACAAAAATCTTATTACTTTAAAAAGGGAAAAATTTACCACAAAGGTCTTACACTCGTATAAATAGTCATGACCCATAACAGATAACCCAATTTATATGAATGCATGACCTTTATGGTAATTTAAAAAAAAATATAACAGAATTTTTCTTCTCCACTTGCAATACGACTTATGTGCTCTTTTAGTAAAAGTTATAGATCCTGACTACCTCTCACCCAATAATAAGACAATCTTATAGCAAAAATAATGAGATTTTATCTAAATAGGATCCATGAAGGATTTAATTTCATTTTAAGACCTCAACTTTTTTTCTTTTTAATTTAAAACCCCTAGTAAGTTATCAATCCTTGTTAACCTGTTTTAACCAGGTTTTTTAGCCACAATATATGTAAATAGTGGAACAAGCAATGTACAAAATATTTTTGGTAACAGTAGGTTAAGAACTTGAAATGGGTACTAAAGTAAGAAAAAAAAATTTTGAGTCTTAAGATAAAGGAAAATGACACCCTGAGTCCTATGAAGATAAAATCCCAAAAATAATAGTAAACATTTCACTCTTTCTTTTAAGTTTCCCCCTTTCCGATTTTCTCTCTTGAAATCTATACAAACAGATAAAATGAAGAAATCTGATCGGAGAAAATAGAATCAAATTATCATAAGCTAAATTGGGGAAAGCCAATGATAAATTCCTACCAATCAACCATCAGAATGTAAGGCATAGACAACCATTAATGAAAACACAGGTGAACTTTCTAGACAAAACACTAGGTATTTCCAGTTTGATCTTTACCCGGCACACTGATGGTGAAAGATCTTGGTAAGAATAAAGAAAACCCATATCCATATTTGATTCTACGTGGAAATTGTTTCCAATTATTCTTGACAGCAGCCATTTCTAATCAGGATCCCAAAAACAGTATAGGGAGAATTGTAAGCATGGTCCATTAAAGCATATAAATCATGGAGTTTATCTGCAATGCTTGTACAATTAACAATAGTTACATGAAAATTGGCACCGAGTTAGTATAGAAGCTCCGATAAAAAATAAAAAAAATAAACAAAACACTCGTCTTGTTGCATAAATCCTCCATGGAACAATAAGATACAGTAGAAAATGACTGATATTAAATAACAAGACTAGTGGATAATTCAGAAGTTAGTTCATTAGGGACATCATTTAAAGAGAAAAAAAAAAGAAATTATTTGTTTTTGAATTACTACTTATTTTTTATCGAAAAAATGTTATATGTATCTCATTTGAATATAAATATGTTCAAATTATTGAGTTTTTTTTTTGTGTGTTTTTGAGTTATAAAACTTAAAAAAAGAAGGTTCAAAGGGAGTACAAACCTATTTTATGCATATAATTGGTCTATAATTTCATAAATATTACACCTAAAATACACACTATCAAAAGTTGAGAGAGAGCCTTTACCTCTCCTGACCCCTACATAGTTCTACAGGTGTTTCATAGTAACTAATATTCAGGAAATCTGGACCCATAAACACTTAATGAGACAAGCTCAAGCATCCTCTAAATTTAATGATATCTAGCAATAAAGTTGGGTCATACTTCAAAGAATCACTTCTCATATAATGTTCCACCATAACTAATTTAGAGAAAGAAAAGGGCTTTTCCATCTTGTTGGTAATCTTTCCAAACCTATTTATTTATAGATAGATCAAACTTAGTTCGCAGTGAGATTTTCCAACACCAGATCAAGCCTTATCAACAGCCAGACATCCTTAATTTGAATCCAAATATCTTGCTTGCTAAAAAAATCCAATGACAATGCCGGACCAAATCATCTAGTTATAATTACATAATATGAAATAATGCTCTTTACCAATGAAAAAAACAGTGCTGAATAGAATAGAAATCACAATGAGAAATTGAAGGAGCAAGGACAAATGTATGCAAGAAGTACATCCTTGTATACTAGATTAGATGCCTACTTGTTCTATAATTAATACATTTTACATGTATGTTTAGGATGCACTTGGAATCTCAATGAGAAACTGAAGGAGCATAATCTACTATGATATAAAGAGAACCCTTGAGAGAACGATCCAGAGTTCTAATTGAGTTTTAGAGAGAACTCTAATAGTTTCCTTTCTTGATAGTCATTTTAAAGCTCAGACTTTGTTATTGAATATCAGGGAGAAATGGAAAAATTCTATATCTCAAATTTAAGATGAATCTCAAATAATGAGGAACAGTTTTATTAGCAAATACAGTGAAACACGCGTAATTGTATCCAATGAGAAACTCTTAAAGTTGTAATTGTGATATATTTGTGATAGTAGGTATAAACCTTTCTTTAACTATTAATATTATGTGAAAATTTTAAGTTAACTTACTTTTAATATTTTTTATTTTAATTTTTCAATCAACTAATCTGACTAAAAATTTATCAATTTGATCGAAATATTTAAATCGTTTACGCAACACTTGAAGTTGTAAGGGTGTGCCGCGAAGTTATAACTTCACATGTGCATGTGACTTAAATTTTTCGATTAAATTTGTCATTTTTTATTAAAATAATTTATTGAAAGACATTTCAATAATACAAGTAGTCAATTGAAAAAAAATATCAATAGTAAATTGAAAATTTTCACATAACATTAATAGCTAAATGAATGTTTGCTCCACATAGAAATTGGTATTATGTGGGTTTTGGGATGAGGATTTTTTTCCGGGGTCAAATTTGGGTTAAAGTTTAAGAATGAAATGTTTGTAAACAGAAAATTTTGACTAGTACAAGTTCTGGGCGTCCCCCTCGGTGGATGTATAAAAGTTTGCCAGACTCTGTATATTTCCATGATACTATATTTTATATTACATACAGATAAAAAAATAGTCGAACAAAAAGTAAATTGATTAATTAAATAGATATAACGGATCTCACAGAACCCAAATATAAAGCAAGGAAAAGAGATATTATTGAAATTATCTATCTGAAAATTTTCAGCTGAAAAAGTAAGCAATATAATAAAATAGTTAAGTTCCTCGTTTTGGATCAATTTCAATCCCATGGTGCAAAAATGAATTGGCAAAAAATTGGGAATTTACATCTTTAAAGTACTCTTATTTTTGTTTTAGTACCCTTTTGTACCCTTATTATCAAGTAGTATATTTGGAGTACCTCTCTTTAGGTTGATGGTATCTATTTTGGTTAATATCAAAAATAATCTCAATGAATTAGTGTACTTCAAAGATATCATCACTATTGAAATTGATCAGAATGAAAACCATTAACCAAAATAGGGTATTCCAAAGGCACCAGTTGAGAATAAGAGTAAAAAAAAGGTACCAAAAAAGAATAAAAGTATCTCAAAACTACCAACCCTAAAAAAAATGTATAAACTTGAAAATGAGAGACGTGTAATGGGACAACTTATTTCATTTTATTCCATATGTTTTATTTTTTTAGTACAAATCAAATACTGGCAAAAAGACACAATCCTATTTAGAGATCATTCCTTTAAGTTCAACTCATATGAGAAACGAGTAGCCTTGTTTTTTTCTTCTTTTACTTTTATGTTTGTTACAAATTAAACTTAGGACTTAATTAGCTATGGTTTTTCTTACCATGATTATCTATACTATATTATACTATACTATACTATATATATATAAGTCTAAACTACAACTAAATTAATATACTTTAAAATAATGATATATATTGTCCTTTATTTATAATATTAAGGAAAATATTCTTATAATAGATATCTTATTCTTACGTTTTTTTCATTAAAAAGAGTGTCTACACACGTTAAAAACAATTTAAGGAGTTTAATTAATTGTACCCATCATATCTATTTTCCTTAAATAAATAAATAAACTCTTTTAATATTAAAGAAATGACTTTCATAATAAATACCTTACAGAATACCCATTTTCAATATATATGTATGATTTTGATAAAGGATGTCTTACAATAATATATCTTTAACTGACTAAAAAATTTATGGTTAATTTTTAATCTTTTATTTAACTATTATTATATCATATAAATTTAAAAATTATAAAAATAAAACAAATTAAAAATATATATTATAACAATTTATATGTAAGGCACCTGTTTTTAACTAAGTAATGGGGTAGCCCATCCTATCCTAATATGTCTCATCTCCCAACATATCCCAAATATTAAATGAAATGGGACAGGAATGAACATAGTAACTTATCCCATCCTAATATGTCTCATCTCCCAACATATCTCAAATGTTAAATAAGATGGGATAGGATGAATCTAGGTTGTACCACATTCTACTGGGTGCCCAATCCCAAATTATATGTCTAATATAAATGCAAAAGCTTAGACATCCACATGCAGCTGACCGACCTAGATGGTCATTTTCATCAAGATAAGTCACAAATAGGAGTTTAGAAAAGGACTAGAAAAAAATTGAACATCCTTACAGAGACGAAGGCATCAGAATAAAGACTTACATATTAATAGAGACCCAACATCCTTAGCTCAGTGACGTGACTAGGATCAAGTTCAGGGACATTCTTATAACTTTCTCGGTCTTGTACTACATATTCCTGAACCCCAAGTAATTTATCATTCAATCAGAAGACAGATGCATTAAAGCCTCAAAGCTTTGACATAAAGGATAACAATTTGTTTACAAATCTCAAGGTTCACGCATGCAATTTGTCTGATAGCGATCATTCAATTTAGGGGTGTCGATTTAAGCTACAACCCAGATTGGGAACCCAACAACACCAGACAGATTATTTTTTAGTTAAAATTAACTATTATTTATTTTATGTTTGTATAAATATTGGGTTTTTTTCTTGCAATTATAAATAAATAAATTAGTTAAAAATAATTCAATTTTTTCATATATATATATAAATATAATATTAAAAAAATGTTAATTTGGACCAAAAAAACACGAACACTTACAACACAAACACAAATAAACATGTACAACCCGCACAAATTGTCACATTTCAATCTCTAGAGAGCATTTTCCCATATAACACCATAAAAAAATGTGTATTAACCTTACTTAAAAAGAAACTATCTTATTTGTTCAATTCACTCTCAATTAAATTTTCATTTCGAATTTACTATCAATCATTTCATATTTGATAAAGTTAGATTCTCAAAAAAGATTTTTGTCCAAATAATAACGGTCAAACATAGCCAAACATTAATTATTTAGTGTTTGGCTAATTTATTTTTTGATCTCAAGTTCCAAATGTTTGAGTCAATGGACGTTTCACTGCATTTGACAGTTAGTAATTGGACACCCTTTTTCATGGAGTTATAGCATTGTTTTGCCAAGCTAAGTCTAAACATTTTGCCACCATTAGTAACAGTACATTCAAGTAAAGATTGAATTACTGTTGTGATCTCTAGGTAAGATATCAAACCTTCGTTAATTCTTGTTTTGCAAGAACATGGTAATGGCGTTCATTGATCCTCTGTCCACATATTATTGCTATGAAGAAACCGTAGAGCAAACCCACCAAAACAATAGCAAGAACTGCAAAGAAGATAGTAAAGGAATTGCGTAACAATGTTGAATTAATTCATTGCATATGACAGCTGAACTAAATTCTCATAATGAATACCAGTTAAACTTTCAAGTGCGATGTGAAACTACTTTTGGAAATAATTATGTCATATTAGAATTTAGAAGGATACAGTCCACCTAATGGAGAAAAGAACAAGCATGGGTATTTTACATCTTGTGAAGAAGAGATGCACGAATGGTTTTCATACTACTCAAATATCTGGATACTTAGTGCACAAAATCGAAAAGGAGTAGACAAAATGAGTTTAGATTATAATATGTGCTCCTGGCAAAAATATGTGTTTTTGTGTGTTACTACTGTCCCTAATTCATGTAGGATGCCTCTCAGCAATGCTGACAAATGGTGTCTGCAATCCTAAGAAGAAGCATAGAGTTTAAGGCCAACAATTTTTAAAGAGCATAATGCTTTGTTGGTATGTTCAAACAAACAAACACAGAGAGACAGAAAAAGACACACACAACAGAGACGAAAAAACACAGTTAAGATATCAGCATAAGGACAAATACCTGCCATGGTATAAAATCCATATGGGTGTTCTTCATAGCCAAACATTTCCCTCAATTCCTTTCCATAAAGTTTATACAACAGCAGCCCCAAGAATGCCACAACCTGCCGGTAAGACAGTAGAAGTGGATCGTATCAACAAACAAGGAATCCTTATGTCAGATGAGACTGACCAGACATTTATACAAGCATACCAGATAAGTATAAGATCATTATATTTTCCAACGGATATTTAAATTAAGAGTCTGCAAAACTAACCCTAAGCATGTATTAATTTCTCATTTGGGCTTCTTTCCAATTACATCTTTAAATATTTTCTGCAAGTTTTAATTTGAACTTCGACAAATTAGTAGTTTATCACACGTACGAAATGGGGATTCTTTTAAAGGAATCTTTAGCAGCATATACATTCATGTTGCCTCAACAACTGAATGCTCAGTCCCGCATTTTGAAGAATGATTCAGCAAGGCCCCAACAAAAATTGTCAGACCCTTTCAGAGAAATAGGGGATAACACAAAGGAATTTCCAACAGCAACGTCTCTTAGTAAGTTTCAGGTAGAGCATACAATCTAGAGGAATGTACCTAATCCAAACATATACATCATTTGTATCAAATAGTTTGTTACCATACCAATTGAACAATTATAAAGATGAATGCATGGTCCCTCGCAACAAGGAACTGAAATTTCAATCTCAACCACCAACGATCTGGAGGAACATTTGCATGTAATATGAAAAGTGCCCTGCATTCTGTACAATGGGCAAAAGCAAAACCCTCCTGAGGAAAGAAGAAATGGAAACTCTTTTGTCAAGCCTCCATAGGAATATAATTTGCTTCAAATGAGTGAAAGCTTCCTTTGCGTAATTCTAAGATAGCATTACAGAATGTCCACAAAGGCATAATGAAAAGAAGCCAAGTAATCACCTTTGTTGACCTCCAATTATCAAGACATGATCTATGCACATACTTTTGGGTGCCTTTGCAGTGACATGGAGCAATTAAGTCTTCTCCTAGAAAAATGAAATAAGGACATACACAGAGGTAAATAGGTTTCCGGCAACCAAACTAAAGACAGATATAAACTAACTTCCAGCTAAATATTGCTGGCAAATCAGTATGGTAATCATGAGAATTGTTCTACAGCCTGACGTCTTGCCTGACAGCCAATCTACATGCCCACGTATATAGGCTGTTAGGAAACATGTGGGGTCCAATATCAGGCATTAGAACATTTTTCTAGTAATTATATAATTATTTCTAGCCCCATGAGCACTCACAACAACGTCATTGACCCCTGTCATTCTATTGTTTTTAGTTATAGCATAACATTACTCAAATAAATAAATTCAACCATCCTAAATGGTGACAACAAAATTAAAGATAAGAAAAGAAAAATAAAATACAACTCGCTGTAAGATGTAGGTACCTGCATTATCAAGACATATTCGACACTGTGGTTGCTCTAAATTCACCAGCCGAGAACTTTCATCGGCATGTACATCTTCTAAATCCTCATCGGTAACAACATGATCTCCCCCCACAGTTATAATTTCACTAGAAAAAGATGAATCTACAGATCTTAAGATGCCAGACTGACGTAATATGGGCTCGTTTTCTGATGCATCTTCTTGTTGACTATCATTAGATACTAATTGCATCTCGAAAGATGTTTAGTCATGAATAAACTGGGAAGTACATTGCCAAAGCTATAGTCCCTACTGGGCATTTCAATAAAAACAGAGAAGCCTATGAAAATAAAGAAAATATTTGATCAATTAGGGAAAGATTCAGCTAGCACATCTCAAGGTGCTCGTAGAAAATTAATCATATATTGACCAAGCACTCATACATCAACAATTCAACATGCAAGTCAAACTTCTCAATTCAAGTAGAATTTCATATTCTATTGGCATACACAGTGGAAAAGATCTTTGAGTTCCATATCAAATCCAATTCTAACAAAAACACCGAACTGGTACCAAGATTCTAAGCATATAAACTAATATATTGAGCAAGAATACGAGTTCATTAGCTAAAATACAAAAATGTTTAAGAAAACTGAAGCTTAATAAAATATGATACAAGAGAACGAATCAGGTTGCATACCATCCAGCCAAAAATGCAAGTCCAACCTTATTTCTTTTTAAAACCCAAACAATACGGATTCTTCTCCAGCCTAAAGAACCTTTTTTCTTATATATATAATTCAGGGGATCAATATATAACAACTATCATGAAGTTCATACGATCATCTTTCATTTATGTTCCATTCACTTTCTCTTACACCACTTCAGTTTACATATGTATATGAAAACCAGGCGATTATTGGTGAAGCCCTTAAACAGATAACACAAACCCAAAGATCCATATTAATAACCATGTTTCAAATTATCCAGAAGTGTATTTACACTACTAACCAAATGAAGACAAAACAATTTTTTTCCCTTCAATTTTTCGACTTCGGTCTCAATAAATCAACCGCCATTCACCATATCCACGCATCATCAGCTCAATTTTTGAGTTTCGACATCCAACTATATTCTTATCGCTTGACAAAAAATTTATTAAAAAAAAGCTAAAATTTCCTCCTAGAAAAGCCCAAAAATCAAGAAATACTATTTAAAATATAAAGCACAATACATTACTCATCACTTGTGAAAAGGGAGAGAACAAAAAACATCGAAATTTGTATGCTATGAATTCAAATTGCCAGAAAACATATGGCTCACCAGATATTTGTCAGTTGTTAAAGATCTTCATTGGATTCAAAGAAATTAAGCTATGACAAGCCCGTCGAATCGAAATCCAAATATTTTTCTAAATACGATGTGAATTAGAAACAGAGTGAGGAATACGTGATTTGATTAATTATTTTTTATATATTTGGACTTTTCTTTTCGTTTCGTTTGTATTTGTACTAAAAATAAATTTAATTATATAATACAGTGTCAATCAACCCTTATTCCCCTATTTTAAAACAATAGTTACTGCCACCTTTAATTATTATATAATTTATTCAAAATCTTAAATTTATCACTGAAATTACAAATTAACACCACAAAATATATAATTTTAAATAACTAATATTAAATAAAATAATAATTATGTTAATATTTATATGATAATAATCATTATATATTTTATTAAAATATATAATAATTTTTATTATTATAATAATAAAAATATATAAAATATCTATTTTATCTTTAATATTAATATTATTATTATTAAATAAAATTATTATTAATAAATTATTCTTTTATAAGTTACGTCCTCACATTATTATTATCTTAAAATTTATATTATATTTATTGTATAAAAATAACATATTTTAATAAATTATAATTTTACTTATTATTGATTATGAAAATTATTATTTATTTAAATAATAATATATCATAAATTTGTGAATGTTGATAAATTTATATGCATTTAAGAATAGTTTTAAAATTTAAACATATTTAATTACAATTTTTTAAAAAAGTTAAATATTTTCAAAATGTAGATTTTTAAGAATTTTAGAATTCAAAAATTTTATCAATTCTTGTTTTGTTCATAAAATTTCTACGGATTTATTATTATTACTATTTATGAAAGAGGCTTTTGGTGTTACTCATTCTAGGGATTTATAAGAAAACTTATTTTTCTCTTTTAATAGAGAAAATAATAAATTATTTCTCTCTAATATTTTTTTTATATCTCTCTCCTACCATCAAATCTATAAAATAAAATTCATTTAAAATTATGTAATTTTGTCGAAATATTTAAAAATTTGTGAAAAAATTAAAATCAATTCAAATCTACAACTATTTGAAATATATTAAATTATAATTAAATGATCTTTAAAAATTTGATACTATTTTTATTTTTATTCCTATTTATTTTATATAATTTTTTTAATAAACATTTATTTTATAAGACGTTTGACTCTCTTTTTTCATTTTTTTTATACATCCGTTTAAGAAGATCTAAAAAAAACACTAAATATTCATTTTTGAAAAAATTAACATTCTAAAACAACTATTAATATTAAAAACTTATTATTCATGTGAAAAATGTAATTTGATATTATTATTGATTCACAAATTATGGCAAGTTAATTACTATTATTATTATTATTATTATTATTATTATTATTGTTGGTGGTGTTGGTGTTGGTGGTGTTGGTGTTGTTATTGTTATTATTATTTATAACATTGCATAAAAATATAGTTTTATTTATTATTTATATAAAAGGGAAAGTTTATTTTTATCATTATTATTATTATTATTATCATTATTATTATTATATTGTTTATAACATTGTATAAAAATATATCTTTATTTATTATTTACATAAAAAGAAAAATTTATTTTTATCTATTTATATGATAATAATTTATTTAATTTTGTATTTGTTTTTTAAATATAAATGAATTAATAATATAATATGAAAATAAAAAATTAAAACAATACATAATTTTACTATAAGAGAATAAGTTGTTATATGTGTGAGTTATTAATAAATATAAATTATATTTGAATTTTGATAAATATATATATCATAGTTAATATTTATTTTACTGTATAATAAAATTATTATGATATAAATATAAAATAAATATAAATAATATAATTGTATAATTTATTTAATAAATAAATTAAATATAATATCATATAAAAATATTAATTAACTCATATCACTAACATATTATTATTTAATATTTTAATATGATATAAATATGATATATTATAAATAAATTTAATAAGTTAAATTTTTATTAAAGGACACCTATTAACACAAAATGATTAAATGATTTCGTATTATTAAATAATATATTATTAATTAATGTATTCTTTTATCAATAACTCTTATTATAAAAATAATAATTTGTAAGTATTATGGGTGAACATATTGATCTATATTTATATCGTTTTATTATACTTTTTCTCCTCTTTTCAATCTTTAGATTTACTTCTTATCAAATAGTTACTTCCAACGATATGCAACCAATTTAAATATATAGAAGATATAAAATAAAAAATATATAATAAATACGTGTGTGAGCTTGAGTCGTAAAAAATCAGAATATAAATTTGATTTAAATTAATTTTTTAATATCAAATATAATTAGAGTTATTTTTATAGATAAAATTTAAGCTATTAAGATGTATGATTCGAAAGTTACTTACATTAAGAGGTTAGAATTTTAATTAATTCTTGTAACCATAATATTTATCTTTATAAAAAAATGGTTTTTTTTAAATCTATGTAAAGTAACATGGATAATATAAATAAAATTATATTTTTAATTTTTTCATAAAAAATATATATTTATAGTTTCTATAAAGTAAATAAATATATTTTGTAATGTTGCAAGAAAATAAATGTATTTTTTTGTTAAACATGTTAAAAATAAAATCAATTAAATAACTGAGTTATTATACATTAAAAAAATTTAGATGATATATTTATTCAGTTATTTTAAAAAAATTCTCCCACATCACTTAATGTTACGTTATAACAATGTAAATTTAAAAAATTGATATTTAAAAAATTATGTTTTAAAATAATGAATGAATATAAAAAAAATATTTTTATAAAAAACATGTTTACAATAATATTTATTAAAAAATATTATTTTTTGTGTTATATACATTCAGTAAAACAAATATATAATTATATTAATTATCAATATTATGCACTACACGTAATAAAATTTGAACTTAAAAAAGTTTAAATAATTATTTGTTTTTATTGAAAGATATAACATAGTAATTGTAAAAACAATAATAAAAGTTTTAGTTAAAAAAAATAAAATGTAAAAGAATAAACTAGGAAAATAAACATTTGTATATTAAATGTAATTAAAAAAATTGTTGAAAAAATTGGAAGAGAGAGAGGAAATGAAAAGGGGGGAGGAGGGAGTTGTGAGGTTAAAAATTAAATTAAGGTAGAGACATATCAATACTTCAAAAGAAAAGGGAAAAAAATACATGAAAAACAAAACCGCAAAAGCCTCATAGTCTAATTTCGACTGCCCTAATTTACCTCTTTCCCGTTTCCGACACCAACGCTGGCCTTCAAGTATCGTTGAACTCTATTGCCGCTGCCTAATAGTCTCCACATTCCAGTCTCTCACTCTCTTGCCCGTGAAGTATTCTGCTTGGTTTGATTTTAGTTTGTAATAGGTAATCTCTCTGCCTTATCTTGATGAATTTCCGACCTTGTATACGTAGTACTGTGATATTAGCTAATTTAGTGGTCTGATATGATGATTTATGTGCCTTTTCAATCATTCAAATGTGTTATCCTCTACTTTTCAATACATTTCAATGGCCTCACATACTCCTGAGCCCGTGAATATCCCAGTTGAATTAAAAGAAATGAAAAACAATAAAAATAACACCTTTAAAACTTGTAGAATAGTATCCTTATGATTAACTCATATATTTTCATTATTAATTAGTCTGTCCAATTAAACAACTATTAAATTGAACTTTGGTTTGGTTTCAATGTTGAACGCAATCCAGTTGATCCCGCTTAATATTATTGAGGTATTGTTTTTGTTGTTATAAGTTTTAAGAGTGGTATTTTTTGTAATTTTCCAAAAATAAAAAATTCTAATAGATAACAATATGATGACTAGAAAGGGTTCATCCATTTATTACATTGTCTGAAACAAATCACTTTATTTGCTGTTTATTTTTTTAGATGGTGTATCTTCATAGCGAAGTTTTCATGCAGCAACCCTATGTTGGTCGATTGGCTTTGAATTAGCTTTTGTTAACTACTGCAATTTTTGGAATTGCTTCATATCTTATTTGTCTCCTTTTTAAATTTTGATAAATGAAATCTTACACATTTTTTTTCTTCTTTTGGAACTCTGTTACTCTGTTAGAAGGCAAGTACTATCAATATTAGGCACACAAAACAAACACAATACACGTATTTTAGTTAGAATTGACTGCTATTTGTTCTGTTTTTGAAAACATGTTAGCTTTTCTTACTATTATAGAATAAACAATTTTGATAGAAATAAAAATTTCATAATGTTAAAAATTATGTGAATTTGGGTCGAACACAGAGACTCGCAGCACTATCCGAACACAATTAAACTGACACGACTGACTCCCCTAACCGTAATTCCTTGGTTACTATTGAGGCATCTTATCGCTTTGGTATTCAAGTTGATAATGAAAAGGCAGCCATCTTTCATCAATTTAGCCTAGCCATCTTTCATCAATTTAGCCTAGCCATATTAGTTGAGGATTAAAAGAATATGACATAATTATTCCTTTACAGCTTACTGTACGTTTTTGATAACTTCTGTTCTTTATTTCTTTAATACATGCTAATTTGATTTAAAATGAGTGTGTTGTGACGAGTTTTCAAGAAAATTGATATTGTGAGAGAGAAGGAATAATTGTAATTTTCACAATCATATTTTTCTTTAATGCTGCCCAGTCAATGTTTGCAACTTTTAAAATAGCTTTTCAATTTTACAATTTGGCAAGTATATTTACTATACATCTAAATCTTATAGCTATGGAGGAGCAATTTGTACTCAGGGTTCCACCAGCTGTTGCTGAGCGTATTGAACGCCTTTTGGGTGAAAATGCATCTACTTCTGAGGACAAGTCATTGGATTTGTCTTTTACTGGTGAGTATATGCATATATTTTGGTAGAAGTGTATGTATGATCTTAATTTGGGATTTTGGTTGTATCTAAGAACCTTATCTTTAAAGCATGCTTGCCATATTATGGTCTTACTGGTGAGCACATGCATATGTTTTGTTAGAAGGGCACGATGATCTTAATTTGGGATTTTGGTTGTATCTAAGAAACTTATCCGCAAAGTATGCTTGCCATGTAATGGACTTTTAGTGATTAAATTTATGCATCTTTCTGCTGGAATTCATAATGAAGACTAACATTTCATTATGGAGTTGTGTCCTTAATTCTTTCCCCCAACCTTTGGTATGTTAGATAACGTAGAAATTAAGTTGGTTTTGACATGGTGGTAATTGACATGGGTTGTCTTATCATCTCATATGTTGCCCACATAGGGTCTAAACACAGCTTAAATATTAACTATTAGGATGTGATATGTACAAGTCAGGTTGGAAAGTTCCATTATTAGTTTTATACGATTCACACTGATGGGAATTTATGTGGGACCTTGTTTATACTATTAAAATATAATCCTATGATTTATGGGAATTTATGTGGGACCTTGTTTATACTATTAAAATATAATCCTATGATTTATAGTACTCGCAAAATCGGCCCAGTAGATGACTATTGGTGTCGAGACATATTAGAACACTAGCATGTAGCAAAATAAAGCAGAGTGTTTCATTTTCATTTGTTTTCTTTTGGCTTAATAACTCCCCTGTGAATTTGAATTTTTTCAGAAGATGGGAGGACTGGCACATTTGTCATTGGAAATGACAGTTTCCCTGCATCTCTTTTGGATCTTCCTTCTGTTGTGGAATCCTATAAAACTTACGATGATAGTGTCCTAATCAAGACTGCAGATATTGGTCAGGTAGAGGCCTGATATTTGTCCCACAGTTTTTAAGGCATTTATAGATTTATTGAATTTCATCTGAGAATGTCAACAGATGATTATGGTTAGAGAACCAGGTGAACCAGCATCAGATACAGTGGAGTATAGGCATGGTCTCACCCCTCCTATGAGAGATGCACGGAAACGAAGATTCCGAAGGGAGCCAGATTTAAATGTAATATATCACCTTGTTACTTTCTGTGATTTTTTAAAGCAGTTTGCATGTTCTTTACATTTTTTTTTTTTGAAAAGAGTAATTTGCATTACCTTTTTCTAATAATTTACACTTATCGGGACTGTGGGGTCTCATTTGTGCTTTTTATAGGATACGATCTCCAAGTTTCTTTTTGTTTAAGCCTTTTAAGCTGATTTTAATTTTGTTTATTTTGCAGCCTGATCTTGTACGGCGCGTTGAACAAGATCTACTCAACATCATGGCCGGTGGACCATCTGAAAATGCTGATATCCTTTGAGTTTAGCATTTGTTTACCATAAATGTTTCTAACTCATTTGCTCTTCAGTCTTATGAATCCTAACCATTCTATGAGCCAAGTACGTTATTCTGTTGTATTTCGCACACATTTGCTAGAAATGTAAAATTTCAGCTGTCTATAAATTGTTAATTCCTTGACTGATTGATCCACATGTTGAACCTGCTGATCAAGAGAAAGATCGGGACGTGAACGCTGCTGATGCCATTAAAGAGCCAGCACCTGCTCCTGCAGCCAAATCTGATGTTCCAGAGGCTGGGGAAAATGCCGGGGAACCTGATAGATCTGACTCTGATGATTCTGATGAGTCCGTTTGACTTTTAAGATAAGGTTTATTGTTCAACTTTGAGCGTGATAAATTGATGAAATGTGTATATATGCTGTCCTGACTATTAACCATAAAATATTTTGTGGAACTCAAACCAATTACCTCTGAAGGCTGCCTGATTGTTTGTTTACAATTTCCCTTTACAAGTCTATATTGGTTCTAGGAGAGGTGATTAGTTATATGCACCAGTTTTTATCACTTCAAATACTATGTATGTATATTATCTGCAAATGTACTAAAATCTGGAAAATATTCCATTGTTTTACTCTACATAATATGTGGGATACACATCTGACAGGTGATGTTTACAACATGTTATGTGAGAGAGAATGTATATATCAAATAATCATCGGTAGTGTTCGCAAAATCTTCAAACAAAGTTCAAATTTAACAAAAGTGTTTCTCATTACCCTTTGAATTGTGGGATAGAGCCAATATTTTTAATTTTTACAAATAATTTATCATTTGTTTTTGTTTGGTATTAAATGTGTAACAGGTATGCGACTTAATAAATGTTGGTATCTTGTTATGCTATAATAAGGTTTGTAGGGATGGTTTAACGATGTCCTGAACCTGATGAGCTCGATAAAACATACAACGTAGTCAACTAGAATACCTCGTTATTACACTGCGAGATCTTATAAATCAAAACCTGGTGAAATTATAAGATCTCAACACGACCTCGATCTTTATCTTATATTGACAACTTGGGAAATCTATATGGGAACTTGAAGTGATCTATGTAACGATCTATTTATGTAAACGTATATGATGATTTATTTTCTTCTTATTAGTTCATATGTAATGTTTATCAAATCATGTAATCACTATGTATCAAGGTCATTGAATACATAACACACCATGTACCAAAGATATTATATGTATATATATTCATTTAACGAGGAAAATATAGGATATAAATCAGACATTTAATTTTTTACTTTTTTATAAAATCACTAAAATTCTTTAACATAAAGAATTCTCTCCAAACAACCTTTAAATGCAATATGGTTGTTGGTTCCAAATCCTATTTCTAAGTTTCTATTTGAACTGTAGGACTTCCAATGTTATGAATGCATGTAAGCAAATGCACTAAAATCTTTTTGCGAATTTTCAAATTTAGATATACAATTGCCGATCAATTAGGAATAGGAATATCAGTTCTTGAGAATAGGAAACGTGAAATAGGAAATATAATTTATATCAGGGCAAAGGTTGATTTATTTAGGTATTACTGTTACCTCAAAAAATTTAATTTATTATTATTTTTTAATTGATTTATTATTCAAATATCTTTCAATCAATTAATTTAATAAAAAATTAACAAATTTAATCGAAAAATTTAAGTCATTAAGTTATAGCTTTATTATTTTATTCATTGTATGTTTTTATGTGTACGTTATTTAAATATTTTGAATAAATTAGTTAATTTTTGATTAAAATAGTTGTTAAAAGATATTTTAATTGTAAAAAATATTTAATTAAAAAAAATAATATTAAAAATAATAAATTAAAAACTTTCATATGAAAATGTTTAGTACGATTGTTATGCTAAAATAAGTACAAAGAATCTTTTAATTTGTAATTCTTTAGGAGGACGAATAGCTTATAGATGTAAGAATACAAATTCTTTATCTAGTGATAATAGGTACTTTCAAGGATTTCTAGTTCCTGACCTTAAAAGGTACAAATAAATGAATTGAAATATATCTATCATTCCTTGATCAATTGCATTCAACCGAATCCGATGCGGAGTTCTTACCAATAATATATCAAATATCAATTATCAGAAGAACGGAGACATGTTTGAAAGAACTACGGAAATTAAAGAGCCGACACCCACAACTAATATTTTAGTTTTTGAATTCTTACCAATAATATATCAAATATCAATACGTAGATATGTTTGAAAGAACTAAGGAAGTTAAAGAGCCGACATACACTAACAACTAATATTTTGGTTTTTGAATTCTTATCAATAATATATCAAATATTAATCATAAAAATACGCAGGCATGTTTGAAAGAGCTAAGGAAGTTAAAGAGCGGACATGCACCCACAATTAATATTTTGGTTTTTGAGTAGTGTCACAATTATAATTGATGTGTTTAATTATACTTATTAATAATATTATGTCACATTACTTATAATTTATCTTAAAATAACGAGAATGATATTGTAGAACTTAATATATCTTAAGATGAGGTATCATAAAACTCTAAATTAGGTTATTTATGTCACTTAATTATTTAGATTATAAAGAATACTATTTAGTCCTTAACTTTTTAAAAAGAATAAATTAATAACAAATTATATTATTTTAATGATTTTTTTTTCAAAATATTATTATTTTCTATCAAGTAATTAAAATGTCATTAAAATACGAGTATTTAAAAATGATAGAAATGAAAGTTATTATGAAGTATTTTAAAGAAAAAATAAACAATAATAAAATTCACACTAAATGTTATCTAAATATATATTTTAATTTTGTAATAAAAAATTAAAATAAAATAGTGAATTAATAAATATTTTGAGAATTTTTTATTATATTAATTGTGATTTTATTATTGTTAAAAACTTATATTTTAATCACATTTAATTACTTGATAAAAAAATATTTTAATAGAAAAATATTAAAATAATATAATTTATTATTTTTATTAATTATTTTTACAAAAATAAATGATTAAATGATATCGTTTATAATTTAAGGACTAAACAACACAAATAAATTAATCTAAAATAATTTAGTGGTATTTTTTTATATAATTTAATCATGTTTGTATCTTCAATATTTTTATTCTTGTTTTTATTTAAATAAAAAATTACTTAAAATAAATTAAATGATAAAACAAATGATAACTTAACTACTTAAATGCGTCTTTTCATTGTTTTATTTACAAACATCAAATAGCACTTTACAAGTCATTACATAGAAGAAGAAAAAGCAATTCAAGCATCAAAACGTACGAATATGCATTCCATTCTCACTGTGCATTGTTTCCTTGGTTTTGCACCACAAGATGACTACGTTGATTAATAGTTATTTATTTTGAACTTTGTATTATTATTTCAACAATATTTTTCGTAGTTCTAGCTTATCAATATAAGGTGAAGACAAAAGTGACATGTTAGTCAATATATCAATAACATGGCAAACATTATCTCAAGCTATCAAAAACTAATTAAAGTTTAAAAAAATTAAGATAGCAACACCAAAAATATTTTATATTGATAAGCCAAATATGTTGATAGTTGAAACAAACACGTGAAAACATTGTTGGAACAACATTATTAATAATCTGAAATATACTGTTTGGATTGAGTCCCAGAATAAGTTATTCTTTTTAAGACGTTCGCGACTTTACTTAAATTTGTGCAAGCAAACACAGCTTCGTCGTCTTTAGGATAAAACAGTCCAAAATCTTTATTTTTCTGTTTCTGAACTTCACTGCACTGATAAAGACCGGAATGTTACACCTATAAAATTTTGTTACTCGAAAAACTCAAAAAATAATTTAAGAACTTCTTTTTTTCTTTCTAAGAGAATTTTTTTTCTTAGTAAGATGTGTTTGCACATTATTGTGTTGAAATTGAGAACTGACGCTCTCTACTTATAGGTTTCAAAAAACGTGTGGCCATTATGATAATAACGGTCATGTCTGGGTGGAGAGCGTAACAACCATTTTTCTGAGTAAAGAAGAGTAACGGTCATTTTCTGAGTAAAGAAGAGTAACAGTTATTTTCTGAGTAAAGAAGAGTAACGGTCATTTAACGGTCATATTTTGAGTAAAAGAAAATAACGACCTTTTTTTCTGAGTGGAAAAGTATTTTAATAAAAAAATATTTTCCAAAAAATAAAATGCCACCTCACCTCACACACATGCACTCGGACTCGGCTCGGCTAGGCACGATACGGTCGGTCGGATAGACGGCGACGGTGACGCGCACGTGTGTAGTATCACATTTGCTTAGGTCATCTTCCCTTCCACAAAAATGGGTGCCCCTTGAAGCCCAAATCTAATAGCTAACTCTTTTCTATTTATACATCTTCTAAGTGATGTAAAATAGCAATGTGGGACAAGGCAAACAATTGGCTTCACTTGTTTTTTATAAAAAAATATTTTTTCAACAATCCCCCACTTGAATTTTATATAAAAATAGTTTTCATCGAGAAACCGATCAATTAAAAGTATAAGATTATGCATAAGCAAAAGGTGTCTATCGACTTAAACCTTTGCATAGTATTGATGCTTTAGAATATACTAGAGTAACTCGTAATTTTGAACTTTATCTCTAACAACATTACACACACAATCTTTTCAAGATGTAGTTCAAAAATCCTGTGTTTTACGACAATGCACATGTATCATAATATAGTGAATGCTCTAGTAAATTTTGCCCAAAAAACAATTTTCATAGGAATCGGCCACATTTCCACATTCACATAGGTGAGTCTATCAAGAGCACTCATGTAGCTATGTATTCACTCCACATAAAGTATAGAACTCATTAAGAGTTTACTAATTAACTCATCCTTTTTCTATCGCTTTAGGACTTCATGCTTCTAATAATATAGAATGAGATTTCAAAATAACATGATTCATCTCATATCACTTCATAACTTGTTATTACCCTTTGAACTTATTTCTTGGGATCTTTAGTCTATAAGTTGGGTTACCATCACGAGTGACTCTTCATTTAAAGGGCATTAGTCCCATTCCTTTTGAGGTTTTGAAAACCTTCTCTCTCGGTAATCCTTTCGTCAAAGGATTTGCCACATATTGTACATGATCCACTCTTACAGCTCCTGTAGAGAGAAATTCTCTAACAATACTATGCTTACGACGTATCTATCATCTCTTACTGTTGTAGTAACGGTTCTGAATCTTTGCAATAGCCATGGTACTATCATAGTGGATCAAGACAACTAGTATCGGTCTTTCCCATAAAGGGATCTCAACTAACAGACTTCTTAACCAGCATGCTTCTTCACTAGCAGTGGCTAGTGCTATCATTTCAGACTTCATTGTAGATTAAGCCAATATTGTTTGTTTCTAAGACTTTCAAGAAACAACTCCACTAGCTATGTTAAATATATAGCCACTAGTTGCTTTGAAATTTTCTGATAAATTGTTCCAATCAACATCGATGTATCCTTCTAGAATAGTGAGAAACTTTTTATAATGTAATCCAAGGTATATAGTTCTCTTAAGGTATCTCATAACCCTTTCAATAGCATTCCAATGCTCTACACTAGGTCTACTAGTAAACCTACATAGTAGTCCCACAACATAACCTATGTCTGGTCTAGTGCAATTAGTAGCATAACGTAAACTACCAATGATGCTCGAATACTCAGTTTGTCTAACACCGTCTCCGATGTTCTTGAACAACTTTACACTAGGATCATAAGGAGTACATGCATGTTTGCAATTAAAGTAATTAAATATCTTTAATATCTTCTCAATGTAATGAGATTGATCTAGAGAAATTCCCTTTTTAGACCTAGTAATCTTTATACCAAGGATTACACTCGTTTCTTCGAGATCTTTCATATCAAAGTTAGCACTTAACAAAGTTTTCACATTATTCACTACATGAATATTTGATCCAAAAATAAGCGTGTCATCCACATATAAGCATATAATAGTGCAAATGTTATTTTCTAATTTATAATAAATACATTTGTCACTTTCATTTATTTTGAATCCATGTGAGATAACTAGGTTATCAAATTCTTTATGTCATTGCTTAGGTGTTTGTTTTAGACCATAAAGGGATTTATCTAGTTTACAAACTTTATTTTCTTAACCTGGGATAACAAAACCTTCAGGTTGGTCCATATAAATTTCTTCTTCTAAGTCACCATTTAAGAAAGCAGTTTTAACATCCATTTGGTGCACTACTAAATCATGGATATCAATAAGAGAGAAAAGTACACGTATGAAAGTTATTTGTGTGACTGGTGAAAAGGTATCGAAAATCTACATTTTCCCTTTGCCTATACCCTTTAACTACAAGACGATCTTTGTACTCATCAATAGTATCATTGAGTTTTAATTTCTTCTTTAGTATCCATTTACATACAATGATTTTGCAACCAGGAGGTAAGTCAACTAAATGCCAAGTCTTATTATACTCAAGAGAGTCTATTTCATCATTTATGGTTTCTTCCCATAAGTTGGCATCTAAAGAAGATAATGTTTTTTTAAGAGTTTAGGGATCTTCCTCTAAGGTATAAGCATAAAAATCAGACCCAAAATCCTTAAGGGTTCGAGCTCGTTTACTTCTCCTAATTTCAGTTTTTAATTCCTCATTTTGTTCACTAGTTCCAGTTATGGGTAAACTACTAGAAGACGAGCCCCCACTATTTTTCAATTTAAAGGGAAACCTATGTTCATAGAAGTCAGCATCATTTGATTCTATAACTATATGATCATTTAAGTTATATAATTTATAAGCTTTACTATTCATAACGTATCTTATGAATACACGTTCATATGCTCTACTAGCAAGTTTATTTATTTTAGGATCAGAGATCCTAACATAGGCTAAACAACCCCAAGTTTTAAAATAAGTTAAATTAGGTTTCTTATTTTTTCAAAATTTCATATGGTGAAATTTTACTTGTAGATTTAGGCACTATATTTAGCACATAGCAAACAGTTAATAAAATTTCTTCCTATCAAAGGGAAGCAGCATCAGAGTTTAATAAAATTGCAACAACTGATTTAGTAAAAGTTCTATTTTTTCTTTCAGTTTTGCCATTCATTTAAAGAGAATAAGGTGCAGTTTTTTCATGAATGATTCCATGAGTTTTATAAAAAATCATTGAAAATATTGGAATCATATTCAGTGCCTCTATCACTTCGAAACCTTTTTATTTTTCTGTTAAGTTGATTTTCAATCTTAGTCATAAATATTTTAAACATGTCAAACGCTTTACTTTTATTTTTCATTAGATATACATAAGTGTAATCTGAACAGTCATCTATAAAAGCTATACAATAGCGTTTTCCATTTCTTGTTAAATTTCCATCAATTTCACATATGTCAAAGTGTATTAATTCTAAAGGTTTAGATTCTTTAACTACTCATTTATGTGAAGTTTTGGTTATTTTAGCTTGACTACAAAAATCATATTTTTCAAAATCATTCAAAGATCGTTTAGAAATTAGTTCTAAGGTACTCGTGTTCTTGATTATGAGTTTATTAACGTGACAAAGTCTAGCATACCAAATATTAAAAGAACTCAATATATAAGCAGAAGAAGAAGCTTTATTGATTCTAACATTTAATTTAAACATGCCATCAGTGGCGTACCCTTTCCCAACAAATATATTATTTTTAGTTATAGTATATAAATCAGCCCCTATAGTTTGAGTAAACCCAACTTTATTAAGAAGATAGCCTGAAACTAAGTTCTTTTTCATTTTTGGAGTATGCAGGACATCCTTCAAGATGTCAGTCTTTCCAGAGGTAAACTTTAATATCACCTCACCAGTACCAACAACTTTAGTGGAGTAGGAGTCACCCAACATCACTTTCTTATCCTCAGAATCAGAATAAGACTTGAACATGTCTCGATCATAGCAAACATGGCGAGAAACACCACTGTCTACTCATCACCCCTCGGATCCACCAATAAAATTGACTTCAGATATCATAGCAATAAGTTGATCTTCAGTAAGGTTCGCCTACGGTGTAGGACGATTCCTGTTCCGGTAGTTCCTAGCCAAGTGGTCAGGTCTGTTACAACTATAACACATGAATGTGTTATTCCTTAAGGGGGGTTGAGGTCCATTCTGGGGAGGATAGTTTTTGTTTATATTTTGGTGGTTGCGGTTTTGGTTATTATTGTAATTCTGAGTTTTCATATTTTTACCTTTAGATTTCAGAATTGCAGATGAGGGTTTCTTATTGGTACTGTTGTTTGAGACAACAAGTACTTCATCTCTTTGGTCTTGTTTTCGGGCTTCTTCTTCTATTCTTAAATGGGTTATAAGATTTTCTAAAAATAATTCCTTAGTTTCATGTCTAAGTGTATTCTTAAAATCTTTCCAAGCAGGGGGTGATTTATCTATAATAACAACTACTTGAAATTGTTCATCTAAAGTCATACCTTTAGAAGTTATTTCGTGTGCTATCTTCTACAGTTCGTGTGATTGAGTTTCCATAGATTTTTCATCAATTATTTGATACTTCATGTATCTACTAACATCATACTTCTTAGTTCCAGCTTCCTAAGTGTCGTGCTTTTTTTAAGTGCTTTCCAAATTTCCTTAACAGACTTATTAGAGTTATAATAGTCATATAAGCCATCAGCTAATCTATTAAGAATAAAATTTTTGTATAAAAAATCATTTTTCATCCAAGTGTCTAAATCCTTAGTTGCAACTTCATTAGGAGGATTAAACAGTATTGATTTTTCAATAGTAAGAACAGAAACGATAAACATATTGATAACTGTATTTTATATAGTTATTTTCACCTATTTTAGTAATCATAATTGTTATGTTCTCTCTATTTTTAGTTAATTTTAGTTTAATAAATTAGTATTTACTGTTTTTTATATATTATAAGAAAAATAAATAAATTGTATCGAAAACGTTCTTAATTTCAAATTTTTGTCCACAAATGTAATTTCAAATATTAGAGTTCTTAATTACAATTTATAAAAGTTGAAAATATAAATTAAATTTAAATTTGGGCTTAATTGTAATTATTAAAAGTTGAAAAATTTAATTTAATATTAGAAAAGGGTCAATCGTAATTAAAGAAAGTTTAAAATGTAATTTGAATTAAATTTGTGGGTCAAAATATAATTAAATAAAGTTTAATATTCGTGCAGAGAGAAGAATGCACGCGTCATCATCCACGCCAGACAACGTGGACCGTCCGATCAAATCATAAACGGTTAGGATTGGCGCGTGTAGATCAAACCCGACCAAAGCGAATGGATGCGAGGAAGATTCCTTCACGCGGCTCGGCGCCCTAGTGGGCCCACGCCTCGCAGTCGGCGTGCGGCCGTGGGACCCACCTGCCCGACGCCGCGCGCGACGCCGTCTCCCACGTTCGCGCGCCTCGATCCCTGCGGCCGATCTCTGCGTGCAACCCGATTTTCCTCCAATAAAGAGATGACACGTGTCCCACTCAATTTTTCAGCAAATGATACTCCGACACGTGTCATATTACAATGGGCGCAACCGCGCTGGATCAAGCCCGTGTTGTAGCCGTTGGCTCCCGTGCGTCCATTCATCGTGCGCCCGTTTTCCCTCAACGAATGATATGCTGCCACGTGTCCCACTAATTGTGTCCGCGAATCAGAACGCGACACGTGGCAGCGTGTAAGAAAATTAAAACAGAAACGCGCAGCGTCCCTCGATCCCATTTTCGATACAATTTTTTCCCCCCCACGCGTTTAATTTATTATTTTCGCCACACATTTTTGTCCCCCCGCGTAGATTTAAATTTAATATTTTATTGATGTATTTTTTTGCTATAAATAGGAGATAGTTTTTAGTTGTAAAAAAGTTTGGTTGGAGTAGTTTTTGGAGTAGAGATTTAGTTTTAATTTTCGAAAGTTTTTAGAGTGTTTTAGTTTTTTCAGTTTGTAATTTTTATTGTGTTTGTGTGTTGGACGGCAAAACACGCAGAAGCCATTTTTGGCTTTTGTTGTGTTTTGCGTGTGCCAAATATTTGTTTTAAGTTATGTTTTAATTTTATTTCTGCTTCTTCTTAATTTTCTGTAGTTGTTGTAATTTTTATTTTAATTTTATAAAATAATTTAATTTTTCTAGGGTTGCATTTAATCTAAATTTATGAAGCTTTAATTTTAATTATTTTTGATAGATTTATAAGACGTTCGATTTGTTCGTTCTATTTTGTTCTTAATGCTTTTTGATTATTTACGAATCTTATCAAAACGATCCGTGGCACATGAATAAACTTGAGAAAGGCATTTGTGTGTGTATTGCTCGTAAATAGAATGACATGTATTCTGAAGGATAGAGATATACCCTAATTGTATGTGTGGCCATTTGAAAACTTAGAACGTAATGAATCTCGGTAAATTTAATTTTCATAGAGATATAGTAAATTAATTTAACGAGGTGTGTTTATACGGAGCTCGAAAGAGATGTATGAATAATAAAAAAGAAGTTTTCGGTTGACAAATTAAATGTACTAAAAAATATAAATCAAAAGAAAATAACATGATTTGAGTGGATTAGTTTGGTGAAAATTGCAATCCTAGATTTCTTTTCTTTTCTTATTTTACTTTTTTATTAACCAACGATTATTTTGGATAAAATCAGAGAGATACAATTTTAGTACTCGACAAAATATAGTAACAAATCCTCGTGGGATCGATCTTTACTTACAAATCTTTATTACTTGTGACCGTGTATGCTTGCACGAGTTCGTGTGTTGAAAAACACGCAACAAGTTAGTTGTATCAACAAGTTAGACAACATAATCTTCATCGTCCATCCTTATACTTATTCCTAATCATGTGTGGGTGTCATTGGTGAGCGATAATGTGACAAATATGTTAGATTATAAATTTATCAAATTAGCTTAAATTTAAAATTGAGCCTCATTTTTGGGAGACAGAATATAAAAACCTAAGCCCAAGTGTAGTTATAATATTTTTAAGTCCAAATCTTATAAAATTGGATTGATATTAAAATAATATGTTAATTGTATATAATTTATAGAGTATATATAAATATCTATTTTATGTTCAAATTAATATGTTATTTTGAGACTAATTTAATTATATATAACCTGATATAATATTATAGGTCTAAATCGTTATTTGTCTTATTTATAATGATAAAAAATAGAAAATTATTAATAATACCTTTGAGGTTCACTATGTCTTCAAGGAAGCCCCTAACTTATGCAAAATATCACAGGTATCCTTGCATTTAAACAAAGTTAAATGAGACATCCAAATGAAGGGTATAAGAGTAACTTCACATGAAGATTTTGAAAAAAATGTCAATAAAACACTGTAGCATGAATTGTTAAACGTGATATCCCCCTTTAGCCCAACTCACTCTCACAACCACTCCTCTCTAAGGCCATTTATTTTTCAAGGCGTTTTACTTCTCTACTTCATCCTTTCTATGAATCCTTAACCCAAAAAAACCTATTTCTTCATTGATCGAGTAGGAAGAAGGAAGTAACAAAAGTATTGAAAAAAAACTAAACCAGAATGTGCATTTATTTGGTGTTGTTTAAGATAAAAACTCTAATTTTTGTAGCAAAGTTTGATGAATGTTATGGTCTTTAATTTTTTTTGACATGTTTTGCTTTGTTGATATTTATATATGTTAGAAGAACTGATTTTTGTTAATTTTTAACATGGTTTCATTAATTTTTTGTTGATGTTTATTTGTTCTTGTTAGCAAACTCATCCAATATTTTTCAAATGATGAAATTAATGTTTATTTTGTTCCAATTAAAAGCTAACTATACACGTGCAAAACCTAGTTTAAAAATAATTGATTAATTACAATGAAAAGTGGGTATGAAACATTGAACTCATCCACTATTTTTTAGTGTCAAGTTTGCTCTATGTTCTTGTATTTGTATGCATGGTGATAGCATACTTTGTTTAAATGTTAAGATTGTTGTCTATTTTTGTATGTGTAGAATACTGCACTTCTTTTTTACATGAAAAGGTCTATTACTCCTATCATTTAGTGTTCTTTTTGTGATGGCATACTCAGCTTTATTTGTTCATGTTTATAGTGTTATGGTTTGTAATGTTCTTGCATTTGTTCATGTTTAATGTTCTTGCTTAGGTTGCTAAGATATTTGAATGAGATAATATTTTTATCATTTATTTGGTATTGAGAGATGGGCCGACCATGTACTAGCTGATGAATACCATTTGATTTGTTGTTTTCTTGATGCTAAGAATGAATTAGGGTTTAATATTAAGTTATGATGACTTTATTGTAAAAGCTAAATGACCCGGTAGTGATAAATTGACAATCTTAAAATTAGACATGGATTTATATAATTTGATGGTAGCTTATAAGGAAAACAAGACTAATAGGTTAGATTTATTTGTACAATTTAATCCATTGAATGTTCATCCACCTATCATATTACTAGAACATCACCCACATATCCATATTGAAGTTGAAACACAACCCAATCAACTTGAGACACAACTCTATCCACATGAAACATAAGACAATTTAAATGAAACTATATTCACCCCAATTAAACCTAAAGTATATCTATCCACTAAAACACAAAACAATCACCTAAAATACAACCCTAATATAATGAGCTTCCTATAGTAAACTAAAGTCAACCTACATTTGAAAACATTGATGAATATATTGAGGGTTACCACCCAACTTTCTACGACTTTTTCAATAGTGGGGTTGAACCTGATCCAAATGTCAAACTACGAGGAAATTTATATAAATTTGATCATTTTCTTCAATTTGATATGCCATTCACAATTCCAAATGCAAATTCTGTATCGATAAACCTTGAACTTAACATTCATGTTGAAAATGATTCCATTAACCAAACAGAACCCAACCAAAGAGTTTTTGAGAGACTAAAAGGATATATTGATATAATTAAAAATGAATTTTATAATGATGAGGAGTATTTGCATGGAGTTTTGACAAGAATGATCATTTTTTTAGCAATGAAGAAAATATTGGGGTTGTTAATGATATTGAAAAAGGATATGATCATGAAATCTGAGAGTGGGGACAATTTAGATAACATTAATGTTCATGATATTCATAAAGTTGAGGACATAGACTCAGATAACAAGGTTGGTAAAGTTGGTAGAAATGTGAGTAAACATTATAAAAGAAGGGAGTTCAAGAAGAGACCTGATTGATCAATTCAATTTAAGAAAGATGACATTTTCAAAGATGTTGATCATTTTAGGGAAATATTAAAAAAATATATCATTCAAGTTGGATTTGATTTTAAAAGAGAAAAATCAAGTAGAACAAGAGCTACTATTAGTATTTCAAGTGGTTGTAATTGGAGGTCGCATGTTTTGAAAGTTATAGACAATCAGATATTCATGATAAAAAATGTTAAAGGGAAATATACTTATGAAAAGGTTGACAAGCAACATGATGCCACAGTCCTATGGTTGGCTTTAGAGTTAAAGGACATAATTTTAATTAATCTTAAAATTAATGTTCAAGTTTTATAGGCTAAGTGTAAGAGAATATGGGGCATTGTTGTTCTTGAATTAACATTGTATAAGGCATGTAAAATAGCATGAAGACCATAGTGGTAGTTTTGATAAAATCAAGCAATATTTTCATATAGTGTTAAGGATAAATCTTGATTCAATTGCAATTATTAACTGTCATATGGGAATCCCTAATGCATTACCTTGTTTTAGAAGATGTTTTGTGAGTTTTTTAGGTCAAAAATAAGGATATTTGAATGCATATAAGCCCTTTATTGGGCTTGATGGATTTTTTTGAAAAGATCTTACAAAAGTATGTTATTAGTTGTTGTGGCATTGGATGTAAATGGTGGTTTATTTCCTATTGCACTTACATAGGCAAAGGTTGAAAAATAAATAAAAAACATGGTATTGGTTTATGTCTTTGTTGGATGAGTCTCATCGGGGACTTAGAAAATAGAAGAATATGTTTTATGAGTGATAGACAAAAAGGTTTGGTTGGTGAAATTCAAAAGTTTTTCCCAAATTCCTACAAAAGGTTTTGTTGTAAGTATATTTATGCAAATTTTAAGGGTTAGTGTGAAGCTAAAATCATTATTTTGGTTTGTAGAAAAAGCTAATAGGTGATTGAATTTCACATTTTAATGACAAAAATTGAACAAGATAATGTTGTAACTTAAAATTACTTTAAATGTATATAAGTGTCAAGTTATTCCAGGCATGTTTTTGATGATGAAGTGATGGTAGAACATGTTACGAACAACGTGATAAAGTTTGAATGGTTGGTTGAATAAAGTAAGGTCAAGATTGACAATGAAATAGGAAGAATCATAAGTAGGAGAGAAAAGGTTGAAGCATAGGACACTCCTCTACCTTCAGATGTAATGAAGTACTTGGATGTGAGACAAAAAGAAGATATTATTTTAAGGGTTTTATATGGTGATAATGTAGAGTTTAAAGTGATTGATGGTTGTAATATACTTGTTGATTTGAACAAAAGAAAGTGTAATTATAATGATTAGTAATTAAGTGGGTTACCATATAAGTATGTTGTTACTTGCATTATGAATAGAAGATATTGCTTCCAAGACTATATCCACCTTACTACACAAAAGAAGCATACATAATGTTGGAACAAGTTTACAAAAATAGTGTAGGAACAATATTATCGATAACTTGAAAGTAACTGCTTGGGTTGAGTCGCGGACTAGGTCGCTCTCTTTAAGACGTTTCGCGGCTCTGCCCAATTTGTGCAAGCAAATACAACCTCGTCGTCCCCAGGATAAAACAGCCCAGAATCTTTAATCTCTGTCTCGAACTTCCTTCTTGATGAAGACTGGAATGCTACACCTGAAAATTAGTTGCTCGAAAAACTAAAAAGAAAACTTAGAAATTGTAGAGAGAATTGTTTCTTTTCGTAGGGAGATGAGATTGTCGATTGTTGTGTTTCAAATGAGAGCTAAAGCCCTCCTTTTATAGATTTTAGAAACCGTGTGGCAATTATGAATAAAACGGTAATGTCCGGGAATTAAGAGCGTAACGGCCATTACGAGTAATGAAGAGTAACGGCCATTTTCGGATTAAAAGGACGAGTAACGGATAACGGATATATTTTTATGAGTAAATACGAGCAACGGCTCTTTTTGAATAAAGAAGACAAACGGCCATATTCTTAATAAAAGAAAATAACGGTCATTTTTTTAAATATATATATATATAACAACCATTTTGTAAGTGGAAAAAATTTTCCTTAAAGAATATTTTACCAAAAGGAAAATACCACCTACTCGCCACACGCACACGTACACGCACACGCACCGGACTCGATTCGGCTCTGACAGCACGGCCGGTGGGTCGGACGGACGCGGCGAGTGACGCGCGCAGGCGTGTGTGGTATCACATTTGCCTAGGTCCTCATTCCCCACAAAGTGGGTGCCCGCGGGGCCCGATTCCAATAACCCAACTCTTCACTATTTATACCTCTTTAAAATAATGTAAAAAAGAAATGTGGGACAAAGGCACATTTCCCAACAAATTTTTTTTAAATAAATTTCATCTTTTTCCAACAATCCCCCACTTGAATTTTATATAAAAATAATTTTCATCGGCAATAGATCAATTAAAATTATAAGATTGTGCATAAGCGAAAAAGGTGTCTATCGACTTGAACATTTGCATAGTGTTGATGCTTTAGAATATACTAGAGTAACTCGTAGTTTTGAACTCTATCTCTAACAATCATCACACACACAACCTTTCAGGTGTAGTTCGAAAAAGCAGTGCTTTAAGGCCGTGGGACGTGTATCTAAGATAGTGAGCAGCTCTAGTAAATTTTGTCCAAAAAATTTCATAGGAAGCGGCCACACTTCCACATTCACATAGGTGAGTCTATCAAAAGTACTCTGTGCTATGTACTTCACTCCACATAGAGTATAGAACTCATTAAGAGTTTAACAAATAACTCATCCTTTTCTATCGCTTGACTTCATGCTTCTAACAATATAGAATGGGATTTGATTAATAGCATGATACATCTCATATCATACGTGACTTGTTATTACCCTTTGAACTTATTTCTTGGGATCTCCAGTCTATAAGTTGGGTTACCATCATTAAGTGACTCTTCATTCTAAGGGCATTAATCTCGTTCCTTTTGAGGTTTTGAAAACCTTCTCTCTCTGGTAATCCTTTAGATCAAAGGATCTACCAAATTTTCATCGAACGCATACGATCCACTCCTTTCTTTGCTCCCGTTGAGAGAAATTCTCTAACGGTACTATGCTTACGACGTGTCTGTCGTCTCTTGCCCGTTGTAGTAACGGTTTGAATCTTTGCAATAGCGTGTACTATCGGCATTTGTGGATCAAGGCAGTGGTATCGGTCTTTTCCCGTAAAAGGGATCTCAGTAACAAACTTCTTAGCCACCTGCTTCTTCACTAGCGGTGGCTAGTGCTATCATTTGGACTCCATTGTAGATTGAGCCAATATTGTTTGTTTCTTAGACTTCCAGGAAATAGCTCCGCGGTATGTTAAAAATATAGCCACTTAGTTGCTTTGGAGTCTTCGATAAAGTGTTCCAATCTGCATGTGTATCCTTCTAAAACATCGGAAACTTTTTATAATGTAATCCAAGGTTCATAGTTCTCTTAAGGTATCTCATAACCCTTTCAATAGCATTCCAATGCTACATACTAGTCTACTTGGTAAACCTACATAGTAGTCCCACAACATAAGCTAATAATACGGTCTAGTGCACCGGTAGCGTAACGTAAGCTACCAATGATGCCCGCATACTCGGTTTGTCTAACACCGTCTCCTGTTCTTGAACAACTTTACACTAGGATCATAAGGAGTACATGCGGGTTTACGAGTTAAAAGTAATTATATTTCTTTAAGATCTTACCGATGTAGTGAAGATTAATCTAGAGAAATTCCCTTTTTCGCATCCTAGTTATTTTTATACCAAGGATTACACTCGCTTTCTCCAAGATCTTTCATATCAAAATTAGCTCTTAACAACATTTTGACATTATTCACAACATAAATATTTGATCCAAAAATAAGCATGTCATCCACACGTATAAACATATAATAGTCTGCAAATATTATCTTCTAATTTATAATAAATGCATTTGTCACTTTCATTTATTTTGAATCCATGTGAGATAACTAGATTATCAAATTTTTCATGCCATTGCTTAGGTGCTTGTTTTTAGACCATAAAGAGATTTATCTAATTTACAAACTTTATTTTCTTGACTTGGGATAACAAAACCTTCAGGTTGATCCATATAAATTTCTTCTTCTAAATCACCATTTAAGAAAGCAATTTTAACATCCATTTGATGTACTACTAAATCATGGATAGCAGCGAGAGAGAAAAGTACCGTATGGAAGTTATTCGTGTAATGGCGGTGAAAAGGTATCAAAGAAATCAACATTTTCCTTTGCCTATATCCTTTAACTTACTGAGCGCACTTTATATTTTCAATAGTACCATCGGGTTTTTAATTTCTTTTAGTATCCATTTACATCCAATGGTTTTGCAACCAGGAGGTAAGTCAACTAAATGCCAAGTCTTATTATACTCAAGTGAGTCCATTTCATCATTTATAGCTTCTTCCCGTAAGTTGGCATCTAAAGAAGATAATGCTTAACTTTAATAGTTTAGGATCTTCTATAAGGTATAAGCATAAAAATCGGACCCAAAATCCTTAAGGGTTCGACTCGTTTACTTCTTCTAATTTCGGTGTTTAATTCTTCTCGTATGTTCACTAGTTCTAGTTATAGGTAAACTACTAGAAAAGAGCCCCACTATTCTTAAATTTAAAGGAAATCTATGTTCATAAAAGTCGGCATCATTTGATTCTATAACTACGATCTTTTAAGTCATAGAATTTATAAGCTTTACTATTCACAACAGTATCCTATGAATACACATTCATATGCTCTACTAGCAAGTTTATTTCTTTTAGGATCGGGGATTCTAACATAGGCTAAACAACCCCGAGTTTTAAAATAAGTTAAATTAGGTTTCTTATTTTTCAAAATTTCATAGGGTGAAATTTTATTTGTAGATTTAGGCACTCTATTTAGCACATAGCGAGTTAATAAAATTTCTCCCCACCAAGGAGGAGACGCAGAGTTTAATAAAATTGCAACAACAGTTACATTAAAAGTTTTATTTTTCTTTCACTTTGCCATTCATTTCGGGAGAATAAGGTGCGGTTTTTCATGAATGATTCCATGAGTTTTATAAAAATCATTGAAGATATTGGAATCATATTCGGTGCCTCTATCACTTGAAACCTTTTTATTTTTTTTTAAGTTGATTTTCAATCTCAATCATAAATATTTTAAACATATCAAACACTTCACTTTTATTTTTTCATTAGATATACATAGGTGTAATACGAGCAGTCATCTATAAAAGTTATAAAATAGCGTTTTCCATTTCTTGTTAAATTTCCATCAAGTTCACATATATCGAATGAATTAATTCTAAAGGTTAAGATTCTCTAACTCTTTGATTTATGTGAAGTTTTGGTTATTTTAGCTTGACTACAAAATCACATTTTTCAAAATCATTTAAAGATAGTTTAGGAATTAGTTCTAAGCTACTCATGTTCTTGATTATGCGTTTATTAACATGACAAAGTCTAGCATGCCAAATATTAAAAGAAGTCAACATATAGCGAGAAGAAAGGTTTTATTAATTTCAACATTTAATTTGAACATGCCATCGGTGGCGTACCACTTTCCAACAAATATATTATTTTTAGTTATAGTATATAAATCAGCCCTATAGTTTGAGTAAACCCTTGACTTTGTTAAGAAGATAGCACGAAACTAAATTCTTTCTCATCTCTGCAGGTATGCGGGGACATCCTTGAATGATGATGCTTTCCCGAGGTAAACTTCAAAAACCACCTCACCAAGCGACTTTAGTGGAGTGGGAGTCACCCAGCTGACACTTTCTTATCCTCGAACCGAGAATATGATTTGAACATGTCTCGATCATAGCAAACATGGCGAGAAGCACCGGTGTCTACCCGCGCCCACCGGATCCATAACAAAATTGACTTCGGATATCATAGCAATAAGTTGATCTTCGGTAAGGTTCGCACCAAGGGACGATTTCATTCCCGTGAGTTCTAGCCAAGTGGCGGAGTCTATTACAACTATAATACATGAATGTGTTATTCCTTAGAGGGTTGAGGTCCGTTACGGGGAGGATAGTTTCTATTTCTATTTTGGTGGTTACGGTTTTGATTATTACTACGATTATGAAGTTTTCATATTTCTACCTTTAGGTTTTCGGGGAATGTAGATGAGGGTTTCTTATTGGTACTATTATTTGAGACTACGAGTACTTCATCTCTTTGGTCATGTTTTCGAGCTTCTTCTTCTATTCTTAAACGAGTTATAAGACTTTCTAAAGAAAATTCCTTAGTTTTATGCCTAAGTGTATTCTTAAAATCTTTCCAAGCGGGGGTAATTTATCTATTATAACGACTACTTGAAATTGTTCATCTAAAGTCATACCTTGAAGTTATTTCGTGTGCTATCTTCAGATTCATGTGATTGAGCTTCCACCGATTTTCCATCAATCATTTGAAACCTCATGTATCTGACAAAGATACTTCTTAGTACCAGCTTCCTCAGTGTCGTATTTCTTTTGAAGTGCTTCCCAAATTTCCTTAGCAGACTTATCACAGTTATAATAATCATACAAGTCATCAGCTAATCCGTTAAGAATATAGTTTTTGCATAGAAAATCATTTTCAATCCAGGCATCTAAATCCTTAGTTACAAATTGTAGGAGGAGTGGACTGTATTGGTTTTTCAGTAGTAAGAGCAGAAACGACTTTTTTCATGGTTAAGAAAAACAACATTTTTTGTCTCCATCTCTTAAAGTGTAATCCTTCAAAACGGAATGGTTTGTTTAGATCAGCAGTTAGCATTTCAGTAGACATGGCAGATTGAGTACGTCTTAAAATTGTTGGAACAAGTTTACAAAAATAGTGTAGGAACAATATTACCGATAACTTGAAAGTAACTGCTTGGGTTGAGTCGCGGACTAGGTCGCTCTCTTTAAGACGTTTCGCGGCTCTGCCCAATTTGTGCAAGCAAATACAGCCTCGTCGTCCCCAGGATAAAACAGCCCAGAATCTTTAATCTCTGTCTCAGAACTTCACTGCACTGATGAAGACTGGAATGCTACACCTGAAAATTAGTTGCTCGGAAAACTAAAAAGAAAACTTAGAAATTGTAGAGAGAATTGTTTCTTTTCGTAGGGAGATGAGATTGTCGATTGTTGTGTTTCAAATGAGAGCTAAAGCCCTCCTTTTATAGATTTTAGAAACCGTGTGGCAATTATGAATAAAACGGTAATGTCTGGGAATTAAGAACGTAACGGCCATTCTGAGTAATGAAGAATAACGGCCATTTTCAGATTAAAGACGAGTAACGGATAACGGATATATTTTTTATGAGTAAATACGAGCAATGACTCTTTTTCTGAATAAAGAAGACAAATGGCCATATTCTTAATAAAAGAAAATAACGGTCATTTTTTTCTGAAAAAAAAAATATATATATATATATAACAACCATTTTGTAAGTGGAAAAAATTTTCCTTAAAATAATATTTTACCAAAAAGGAAAATACCACCTCACACACACGCACACGGACTCGGCTCGGCACGGCACGGCCGGTCGGACGGACGGCGGTGGCGGCGCGCGTGCGCGTGTGTGGTATCACATTTGCCTAGGTCCTCTCCCCTTCCACAAAAGTGGGTGCCCCTTAGGGCCCAATCCCAATAGCCAATTCTTCACTATTTATACCTCTTTAAAATAATGTAAAAAAGCAATGTGGGACAAAGGCACATTTCCTAACAAAAATTTTTTAAATAAATTTCATCTTTTTCCAACACATAATGACATACAATACAATCATTCACCCCTAAACCATTAAAATATGCTTGGACTAACTTACCATGTGACCAAGAATTGTTGCCACCACTTTAGAAGGCATAAAAGTATGGCCACCTAAAAAGTGGAATGAAATCTATTAAATCTATTAAATCAAAAAAACATTTGAGGTAATAAGGGCTTAAATGTGAATATTTCAAAGAGATTTGGTCATAACCAAAAGACATGTAAAGAAAATATCTAATATGAGGTAATATATTATTCATGGCATATTTTTAAGTGTAATTTTTAAATTTTTTTGTGTTTAACAAAATTCAAATTTCACTTCCTTTTAGGATACAAGTTAAAATATCATTGAAACCTATAAAGACCCTTTCATAATTGTAATGTGTCTTCAATTCTATTCTAGCTTAAATATTTACAGATTTTAACATGCACTGATTTTTTGAATTTGTAATGTGTTTAGAGGGAAGTTGATGTGTATAATGGTGGTGCTAATGTCTTTTCAAGATCAGTTATTTGTTATTCTTTTATATATTGTTTATAATTTCTAAATTTTTAATTTTGGTTTGCAAACTATATACTTATTTTTATTAATTTTTATGCTATTAGGGTGAATGTCATTTGCATGATAATATTACTGCTACAAGATTAGTTGGTGGAAAAAGACCAATAAGGAAAGGATTGCTAAGATAGAAACAAATTATAGTTGTTATTCATTTAGTTAAAAAATAATAATAAAAAGGTTTGTTATTCTATGTCACTCTTATTCAAATGAGGTTAATATTAATAATGAACTTTTTTATTTCAATTCGTAGAATACAATTATTTAGTGAAAGAAGAAGAACAAGAACATTACAACTAGTTTTCCCATAATCTTATTTGTGGTATCGTTGGTTTATTAATTTTTGACCATAGTAGTAAAACAAAAAAAAATGTTGTTATTTTATTTGTAAATTAACTACTATTATTGTTTTTTTTATTTAGGTAATTTTTGATGCTTAGGGAAAATTGTATATCATTACATATTTACTAGGATTTGATTATGTTAACAAACAATATTGATCAATTATTTGGGTTAAAGTATAGTTGTAATGATATATAGAGGACATGTTATGAGCTTTGTTATTATTTATTTATTTATTATTATTATTTTTATAAAATTAATGTCACTTACTATTTATTTTTATAATATTATGTTAAACATATTCCAACCAAGCATACTTGTTTGTTCATGGATATATTCTTTTAATTTAAATGGTTGTAAATAAATTACATGAATTTAAATAGGTTATTAAAATAATAAGTTATTGTTAATATTTTATTTATGTATAGTTAGAATAATAATAAATAAAATAATACAAAATAAATTCATGTTTAAAATTAATATATTCTTAAAACCATTTACAATAATAATTTTTATATTTTAAGTCTTTTTTTATTGTTTCTACTTCTAATTTAAGTTTATGAACTTCTGTAACATCATTTGCATTAATGCTTCCTCTCCGTCACCATGGACACCATACTTTTCACCATTAGGATTCTAAAAGGAAAAATATTTATATTTGTCACTTGCA